>PVIW01003125.1:160119-182122 GCA_004026585.1 Noctilio leporinus | reverse complement strand
AATTCAGGGAGTTCTATTTAGTTATATCTTAGAACAACAGTATGTTAGTCTTAGAGCTTTTACTAATGTCTGACTTGTACAGATTGCCTGTTCCCAATAGTTACTGGCTGAATAGAAGTATTGTTGTTTATCCACATTAAGAGTCTTTAGTTCAAAATTTTTCTCAACGTCCAAAATAATGACATTTGGGAGAAAGGGGTCATCCTTTGTCTTGTAAAATGTTTAGAGGAATCTATGATCTTTCCTCACTAATACCGGTAGTGACAGCTAAAACTGTTTCCAAACATCAAGAAATATCTCCTGGAAGGAAAAAACTCACCCCCAGTGGAAACAACTACACTAGTTACTAGAAATAAAATGAATGAGAGACTCATAAGATCCTTCAAATGATTTAGTCATGCTAACAGGTTTTTAAAATCTTACATGCTAGCCCTGGCTGGTGTGGCTTAGTGCTCTGAGCACTGACCTACGAACCAAAGGGTTGCTGGATTGATTCCCATCAGGGCACATACCTGGGTTGCTGACCAGGTCTCCCATTGGCGGAGCATGAGAGAAAACCTCACATTGATGTTTGTCTTCCTCACTTTCTCCCTAACTTCCCCTCTCTCGAAAAATAATAAATAAAATATATTTCTTCATCTTACAATGTAGAACATAGAAATCAGTATCACATAAGATAGAAAACCTGCTTATCAAAATGTAAGCTTAATAGCAAATAAATATTAATCAGACAGAAAAATATAAACAAATTAATTATAATCCAGCCACTCATTTCCTAGAGTGAAAAATACACATTTTGATAGATACAGCACTACAGAGAGGCGTGTAAAGAGGATGTTAGGGGGAAATAATAGCTCTGGAGTATGTTCTTACCTGGTGTTTGAACAAAGATGTTTTTACAGATTTATTGAGAAAGTGTGTCAGATTCATTAGATCTTTTGCTGAATCAAAGTTTCCATCACTCCATAGAAGAAGCTTCCCTGAACCACTCTAGCTCTCTAGGAACTGTGTGGATCTTCCAACATGAATTTTTCCTGATAGCCCTTTTTGGATTCTTGAATTCTGCTCCCTTTCCCTGCATGGGATTTCTCCTCTTAAAAGGATTGGGCTAACGCAGTCTGTGAGCTGTGGGTGTTTCCCAGGCATCTTTGTGGATGAACTGGAGATGATGGGAAACCCTCACAAAGGAAGAATTCCAGGTGGCTAAGTATAAAGAAACACAAAGTGGATGAATGATCTTTTTCCTAAGACTGGATTGAAGTAAAGAGTTGCTACTGATCTTTTTTAAATGGCACAATCACCTGCGAACCCAAAGGTTGCTGGTTTGATTCCCAGCCAGGGCCTTGTAACCAAGTTGTAAGCCAGGTCTCCAGCCAGATTCGTAGCTGGAGGCAGGTGAAAGGCAACTACACATTGACATCTCTCTCCCTCTCTGCTTTTCTCCCTTCCCCTCTCTCTAAAAATGATAAATAAAATCTTAATAAATAAATAGCAGAATCACATGCCCTTCCTCTTTCAGCTTTCTCTAGACATTTTGCATAGCTTTTCATAAAGGTGTTTCCTATCTGATTTTCTCAACTGTCAAAATGATGAATTTCAGCTCCCCCTTTAGAACAAGGGCATGTTTGTAGACTTCAGAGCCCTCAAAAGTTCACAAGTTTTAGAAGGCTGAAAGACTCATCTGTATCAGGTGACTGCAGTGATGGGTCAAAGACGTTCTTAAAATAAGATATTTGCTAAAATCACTAACTGATCAAAGAACCCTTTCTACCTTTATTTAAGTTAAAAAGAAAAATGCTCATGTCCAGAAATTGAGATAGAAAGGCAGCATTTAAGGGCTGGTTTGCTGTATAACCAGTGACTCTTGATTGGGTTATATTTAAAGAATTTTTTAAGGGAGATTAGCAAAGATGAGAAATTAATCCTATCCTCAAGTTTGTAGAAACTTCATTCCTCATTATTAGCATCTATCTAAAGACCTCTGGAATGTAATCCTTAAAAGGCTTCTGTGTGTTCTTTCCAGACTCAATACAAGGATATTCAGGGAGCAACGTTCATTGCTCCAGACCAGACAGTGTGTTTGGACGACACCTGGCTGGAGAGACTTCTGGAAGGTACCACCACCCCACTTGGAAGGCCTGATCCCTGAGCTGACCTCTTCCGAGCTTTCCTTCTACGGAAGGCATTGGAGACCATGGACATGCTCCTTGGTGAGTGCACAATGAAGCATGTTAGAGTTGTTGCAATTTGCTTACAGGAAAGCTAAAATCTTTCCTAAGTTTAATTTATCACCAAACTGAGGTTGTTTCTATCAAATGAGGTTGTTTCACAACTTAGTGAAATGATTCGATTCCTGTTTTGGCATCCTGTCTTGGTATACCAGGATGCTGGAATTAACATGATGGTGAATGTTAGTTTTTAATGGATTCCTTAGTTGCCCTATGAATTAAAGGGACTCATTAAATAGTGACCCAGTTATCTAGTAGATGTGTACTGGCATAGATTAAAATCACTTTATAGGAATGGAACATCTGAGTTTACATGTAGTACACATTAAGTCTTCTCTAAATGTAGTACATGCCTGTGTGCATGGGAGAGGTGACATTTAAAATATACCTAGATTACACATTCATTGATTTGAGATGAATACAGGGTGCAAGCAATAAAATGGCAACATTTTAGTAAAATAAAGAACATATCACAACATTTATTATGAAATAAATTTATTCTTATGTGTAAATACATAAACATAGTCATTAATTTGTAAATTCATAAAAGTCTCCATTTGCTGCAATAATGGACTCGATTCTATTTCAGAATCTTGAGCACACTTTCATTATCTTTTCTTTATCCATGGACATCATAATGGTTTCAATCTTGGCTTTAACAGCCTTTCTATTGGAATGAGGTTGTTCAACTTTTCTCTCACACATGCTACACACATAGTAGCCTAAAGAATTTGCATCTGGTGAACTAGGTAACCAGATTTCCTTCGACTAGAATTCAGAAACACTGACACTGAGAAATTCTTGCCCCTTTTTGGTGTTATGTGCTGGTGCACATCTTGTTGGAAAATACAATGATTTCCATTTTTGACCTGCTTCATCCACGGTACAACTACCTTTCTCAAAACGTCAAGGTAAACATCAGCAGTCACCTTCAAGACTTGGGGAAAAAGTGCAGGGTGATGATATTTCCTTCATTGCTGACAACACCTAACACCATCACTGTAGCAGGAAATTTTGTTTTTGTGACAATTGGGACTTCATTAAGATTCTCACAGAGCCACCTGTTGTTTCCTCTACTGACTATTTGGTCCTGCTGAAAATTCTTTTCATTGCAGAAGAAAATCAGAAGGTTTTTCTCTTTGGAATTTTTCCATTTTGTTAGCAGTTTCCTTGCTTTTTCCAAGTGACTTTCTTTTGTCTGCTGTGTCATAAAGTGGCCTCTTCTAAGAACATATGATCTGCATCTGATATCATCAGCACTAATGTTGCAAACTGTTGCATCCAACATCCACAGTGCTCTTGCTTTGGAGCACATTGACTTTTCTGGATCTTCATTGATGATCTCCTGGATTCTGTGTGTACAATATCTGGATTTTGCTGTCCTTGCATACCTTATGCCTTTTCCTTGTTGGTGTGGTGACACCAGGATCAGCATCATACAGCTTCTCCAAGTTGTAAACTGTACAGAAAGGGATGTATTGAAGTCCTCAATTTCCTTAGCAGTTCACCTTGCATGCAGCCCAGAAATTATGGCTGCTCTAACATCATATTCCTTTGACATGAGGGTTGCCCTTAGAATTTAATACTTTCTATCTGAAACAATGATGTTAAGACATAAGCTTAGAAACGTAGTTTTTCCAAATAAATAAGAAGGAAATAATGAGATGTAAAGTTATTGCCACTTTATCATGCACACCCTATATTTTGGTAACGTGAATGAAATGTCTGAAGAAACACAAGTTTTCTGAATTATTTATTTTAAAGAAGATAGGAAATGATTGGACGGCATAAAAGTGATACTGGTGAATGAATAGAAATGTGAGAAGTTTGAAGCATATTTCTTTTTAACTAGTGTGGACAGAAGGACCCCATTTTAAGCAAAATACATTTTTAGAAGCATGCTTTGATTTTTGGTGCTAGTTATTACAGTTCTTGGAGGAAAATGACACCTGACATTAGCCTTGGTTCAAAAACTGATGTTTTTGAGTTGTGGCAAGAGAAGAATTGAAAGCCAAACTCAAATTTGACAGAGAGAGAGAGAGGGAGAGAGAGCGAGCTCCATAGAACATTCCTAAGTTTCCAGGTGTGTCCCCTCCTGGTCTCCACTGACTGGTTAGTGCCAGGGGTCATTAATCATTGTAGCTAGTCCTATTGTCAGCCATGGCATCACTTCCCTGGTTTTTGCTGCTTTTCTGGGCCTGGTACTGAAACACAGCTGAGACCTAGATGTGAGCTGCAGAGATTAATGCTTAAGGGAGTGGCCGTGCGAGGGCCTGTAATTTTGCCCCATTGCCAGGCCCTGTAGTCTCTGCCCTGGGGACCCTCTGTACCTGGCCTTTCATTCTTGCTCTGTTGTAGCTTATCTAACTGCCACTGTAGTTGTGACTGTCCAAACGCTACCTTATTGCAATATGAAGAAGTGCTTGATAATCATTTTGAAAACCTGAAAGTAGAGTAATTCTCTTTAATTTGTGGTTGCTTTAAGAGATATAGATAATAAAAGAAGGAAAATGACACACATTGGTGTTCATCATGAAAGTAGATTCTGGTTAGAATTTGATCTTTTTGATGTTTACTTTTCTTTTAACTCTTAACATAGTCACATATTTGTTAAATAAATAAATAAATAAAGTTATGAGTTGTGGATTCTGATGGAGATGTAAAAGGACATCCAAGGAAAAATGCCTGACAATTGAATGAGGTGGTAAGAATAGAAGCCAAGTATCTTGAGCTAAGTTAATGACTGGCCTTGAGTGTTAGATAAAGTTTGAGAACCTTGAGGATTCAGCACCTGGAGCTATAAATTGGGATTAAACAGTTGAAATTCAAGCAATTTGGAGAAAGTAAGATATCAACAAAATAGGGGTTCTTTTTTTTTTTTTTTTTTTTTTAAGATTTTATTTCATTATTTTCAGAAAGAGGGGAAGGA
This sequence comes from Noctilio leporinus, assembly GCA_004026585.1. Lineage (NCBI taxonomy): Eukaryota > Metazoa > Chordata > Mammalia > Chiroptera > Noctilionidae > Noctilio > Noctilio leporinus. The sequence goes on along the minus strand of PVIW01003125.1, from coordinate 176,965 downwards.
AGAGAGGCAGAGAGGGCGAGAAACATAAATGTATGGTTGCTTTTCACCTGCCTCCAGCCACAGACCTGAATGGAGACCTGGTTTGCAACCTGGTTATATGCCCTGGCTGGGGAATCGAACCTGTGACCTTTGGGTTCGCAGGCTGGCACCTTATCCACTGTGCTACCAGCCGGGGGGGTGGTTCTTTTTCATATAAGAGAAAAGGGGGCAGAGATTAATAGTGTTGGTTAGAAAGCCAAGAATGTTTTCTATGTATTGTGAGAGCTTTCCTTGTGTCTTGCTCTCCATTTGTGTCACATGCCCTATCACACCTGTTCTGCTCCAGACACACTGTTACTGAGACACAAACTGAGTTGAATTTTGCTTAGACCTTTGTGTGTCCTGGGCAGAGGAATAACCTTCTGATTTTCTTCCCTCAAAAAATGGACACAGACCTGTCACAGGCCTTTCAAGAAGACCTCACCTGTCTCATCTGCTTGAGTTATTTTACAGACCCCGTCACCATGGGCTGTGGGCACAGCTTCTGTTGGTCGTGTCTCTGTGTGTCCTGGGAGAAAGCCAAAAGCCCTGCCCATTGCCCTGTGTACAAGGAACCATCAGCAGACAAACTTCAAAACCAATATTGTTCATCCTGGCTTTTGTGGCTCAGTGGATTGGCATGGGCCTGGGAACCCAAAGGTCATCGCTGGTTCGATTCCCAGCCAGGGCACATAATCAGGTTGCAAACTAGGTTTCCAGCCAGGTCCATAGCTGGAGGCAGGTGAAAGGCAACCATACATTGATGCTTCTCTCTCTTTCTTCCTCCCTACCTGCCATTCTCTCTGAGGGTCATGAATAAACTCTTGGGGAAAAAAAACAAAGTTAATTCAATCCAACTGAAACATTATCATTTCAAGCTATAATTTCTATTAAAGTATTAATGAAGTCTTTTACAGCCCTTATTTTACTAAGTTGTTGACATTCCACATGTACTTTACCCTTAAACACAACTCAGTTCAGACTGCTCACATTTCAAATGCTCAGTATCTACATGTGACTAATCAGTTATATGAAACAAAATTAGACAAACCACCCATCTACATGGGAAACATTTTCTTTCTGAATTCTTGGCTGAGAGAACAATTTCAAGTAGTCTTAGGAAGAGAGAGTGGGTAGGGACCCACCTTTTAAAAATTGCAACAGATGGCCACTGCTGTGTATGTATGTATGGTGTATGATGATAGTTTTAGAGGGAAACTTGTCAAAGTTTACCAGGCCAGTTAGTTGCTTTGTAGAACAGGATTCACTGGCAGATGTGCCTTTGTCTTGGAATGAACACCAGTGAGGATCTTTATTCTCTGGAAAAAGTGGAAGACTGAATTTCATTAGTTAAGCCCTTCTGTAGAATTTCTATAGAATACATAACTTTTAAAAGACATTTTAAACTACACTCTTAACTAAAGATTAGGTTATGGTAGATGTAAACAGAAGTTCTGGGCATTTGATTGGATATACATAATCACTTAATCTATTCAAGGAAACAATAACAAATGCCTGCTGATGTTTACATCGATAATCTATTTTTTCTGACACTATTATTTGATCTTACAATTTTACCCCCTCATATAGTGACCTGAGGTATTCTTTTCAGTGACCCTTCCTTAAAACCAAAGTATAACAACTACAGTAGGTTATTTGCATGGATTTTTTTTTTCTTCAAATAGACTACTTTTTTAGAGCAGCTTTAGGTTCGGAGCAAAACTGAGAGGAAGATACAGAGATTTCCCATATGCTCCCTACCCCCCACACATGCATAGATCTCCCTATTATCAACATCCCATATCACAGTTGTATTTTGATAAACTAAGGAATACAACGACACATCTTTATCACCCAGAGACCCATAGGTAACCCTGTAGTTTACCCTAGGGTTCACTCTTGATGACATACATTCTTTTGGTTTAGGCAATTTATAATGAAACGTAATCACCATAAAGCATCACACAGAAGCCTTAAAAATCCTCCATTCAACATCTGAATTCATTATTTAAATGCTTTTGTTTTAATTGTAGTGAATGGTTTTTTTTTGAGAATGTTGTTTCAATAAGACATTCAAAATAAGTATTTTTTAATTGTCCTTTAGTTGGATGTGGTTTGTAAGCTCTTGGTCTCTATATGCTTTATTGTAAAGCATGGCTTTTTCTGTTTGTGAATGGTTTTAAAGTTAAAAACATTGAACAATACAAGAAGATTCTAAATGCCTTTGAAAATAAATTTGCTAATCAATAAGAGCACCACCTATGGGGACTGAATTGTAGGTATGAAACTGTACAACCAACCGTTATAGAACATTGGATCAGTATTCTGAAGCAAAAGTTAATTGTAGTGACTTAAAAAGCTTCCCAAATCGCAGAACACAACAAATCCATAGATCAAAAGTTTGCATTGGGGCCCTGGTTGGTGGCCGAGTGGAATGGTGCTGGCCTGGGAACCCAAATGTCACTGGCTCGATTCCCAGTCAAGGCACAGAACAGGTTGCAGGACAGGCCTCCAGCCAGGTCCGTAGCTGGGGGCAGTAGAAGGCAACCATACAGTGATGTTTCTCTCCCTTTCTTCCTCCCTTGCTGCCCTTTCTCTAAAAAACAATGAATAAAATCTCTAAAAAGAGAAAGTTTTCAGTGGGCTAATGTGCTTCCCTGAAGCATTGTTTAACCCTCTTATACCTATGAAAAACAAGAAGAAATCAAAACATTTTTGATTAAATGGGTCAGACTGAGAAGTGTCTACTTAGTACCAGGGTCCTTTCAACTCTGGGTCAAACGTTTCTGTGACCTGCTAATTTATCCTTTTTTTTTTGGTATTCTATTGACCTTTATTTGACTTAACAAGGGCCCCAAATCAATTCACATAATTTTTATTACAGTACATTATTTTTTTAATTTTTAATTTTATTGTTGTATCACATTCATCCCCTTTTTACTCCCCTCTGTTCCCTTCTAATTTATTCTTGTTCAATAATCCTCTTAATTCTACAACTAAGCTTCTAAGCTTGCCATCATATTGCCCGACTTGATATATATTTATATATATACAAAGTATGCATTTTCATTGATTCTCAGATACTTCTTTGTGGCTGGGCTTTATGTCCCTATTTTTTTCACTTTTATTTCTGTCTTTTCATTGATTATGCGGTTACATTTGTTCTGATTTCTTTTCCCTTTGCTCCTGCCTGGAGCACTACAGCAACCCTACCCTCTTGGTTCATGGCCATGGGTCATACAGGTTAGTTCCTTGGCTTTGCCTTTTCCTATACTATTCTTAACACCTCCATGTCTATTCTGCACCCAACAACTATGCTTCTTAATCCCTCAACCTTTCTCCCCTTCTTTCCTCTCCCTCTCCCAGCTGACACCCTTCCAAATGTTCCCCATATCTTTGATTCTGATTCCTTTCTGGGTATTTGCTTAGTTTTGGGTTTGTGTTCTTACGTTTTAGATTCTCTTATTGATAGTTGAGAATTTGTTCTCTTTTTAATGTTCATAATTTTGATCCTCTTTTCTTACCTAATTCCCTTTACCAACTCATATAATAATGGCTTCATGTTGATGAACTCCTTTACCTTTACTCTATCTGGGAAGCAATTTATCTGTCCTTCCATTCCATATGATACCTTTGCTGGATAGAATAATCTTGGTCGTAGGTCTTTGCTTTTCATCAGGTTGAATACTTCTTTCCCGGCTCTTTTTGCCTGCAAATTTTCTCTTGAGAAAACAGCTGACAGTGTTAAGGGAAACTCTTTGTAGGTCACTCTCTTTCTTTCTCTTGCTGTTTTTAAGATTCTCTCTTTACTGGTAATCTTTTAGTTATTTTAATTGTGATGTTTCTTGGTGTGGTCCTCCTTGGGTCTAGCTTGTTTGGGACTCTTCGTGCTTCCTGGACTTGTATGCTTATTTCCTTAGTCAAATTAAGGAAGTTGTCCTTCATTATTTTTTTTCAAATAAGTTTTCAATTTCTTGCTTTTCCTATGCTTTGAATATCAGCATGTTTAAAGTTGTTCCAGAAGTTCCTACACCTCCCCTCATTTTTTCAATTTTTATTTCCTTTTCCTGTATTACTTGATTGTTTATGTCTTCCTTAACCGAAATTATTGATTTGAAGCCCAGTTTCCTTCCCTTCAACCTTGGTTTTATGTGTATTTTTCTTCATTTCACATAGTCTAGTCCTTACTTCTTCCTTTCTGCATTTGCAGTATTTATGCATATTTGTCACGTCTGTGAGCATTTTAATCACCAGTGATTTGAACTCTGCATCTGTTTGGCTGGCTAGCTCCTTAGTTATTAGGTTGGCTATCCCTTCTTGCTCAGTTCTCCCACTGGCACCTTGATCTGCTCCCTCTTTTAGGCCACATCTCTGTCTCTCCTCAGCTTCACAGCTTTCTGTGTTTGCCTCTCTGTGTTAGGTAGTTCTATGGCACCTGTTACATTGTAAGGGGCAGAGCCTCAGGGATACATCAATGTGGGGCAACCTGTTTCACCAGGTGGTAGTGCTGTGTGTGGGGGAGGGGTCTGAGAGAGAACAATCCCATAAGGGCCTGGAGCCTCTCTAGCTGTTGTCCTGGTTGTGCTTCCCATGGTGAGGGGGTCTGTGGATGTCCCAGTATTTGTGGGGGCCTCTAAGCAAACAGACTCTCCCGAGAGACCAGCAGTTCCTCCACCCCAACTCTGACTGATTTTCACAGTCAGAAGCAATAGGGCTCTATTTTGCCAAGTGCTGAGACCTTAGGCTGCACTGTCTGGCCCCAGGATCATTTCCCAGGTTTACATGCATGACCAGTATTTGGTGTGGTGTCAGTCCATGAGCCACTGCTGTAGCTGCTGGCTCTGTACCTCCCAGTGCTGGAACTGTGGGCTGTGCAGTCTGGCCCCGGGATCGCTTCCCAGGGTGAAATGTATGGCTGCGCTTTTCTCACTGCAGCCTCAGCTGTAGTGCTGCTGCCACCACTCTCCTCCCCAGCTCCATCCCACCTGCCTGTCTGGCTGAGTATTTCTTTACTTTTTCTTTGGTTGCACTTCAATGTAGTTTGATTTTCTGAAATTTTTATGTTGTTTTATTTAGTTTTGAGGTAGATGTGAGGGCGACTCAGCATGTTTACCTACACTTCCATCTTGGCCAGAAATCCTTCCTTTTACTTTTTTCTCCTATGTTGAACATACACACTCACTGTTAGGGGAGAGAGGTGGAAATTAATAATTAAGATTTAACCTACTGATTTAAAGGGCCTTTCAGTTAGTCATGGTTATATTTGGTAATATTCATTGCAAATATTTTTCCCAGTATCATGTTTTCCATTTATTTTCATGAACTTTGTGGTTTTTTCAATTTCTAGACTTAATAAACCACACCCTGCCCTGGCTGGTAGCACAGTGGATAAGGTGCCGGCCTGCAAATCCAAAGGTCGAAGGTTCAATTCCCCAGCCAGGGCACATAACCAGGTTACAAACCAGGTCTCCAGTCAGGTCTGTGGCTGGAGGCAGGTGAAACGCAACCATACATTGATGTCTCTCTCCCTCTCTGCCTCTCTCCCTTCCCCTCTTTCTAAAAATAATGGAATAAAATCTTTAAAAAAAAAAAAAAAACACACCCTTATTTCTCCTGATTTTATGGTTCATATTTAACAGTTTATTTCATCTGGAATTTATTTTGGCATTTCAATATATTGTACTGAATATAAAGTAAATATAAATGATCATTTTAAAATATAAATATAAATTTGATGAAATCTATTTTTGGAATAAATGCAAATTAAGTTTAAATTATTAGAGAATTTCGCTTTGGAATTTGATTTCTTTACAAATATCCCCAAACCATTTACTGTAAACCCTGAATTTGATTTACTCTAGTAAATGTGCTGGATATTGTCTGAATTGAAATTAGAAGTCATAATGCTGGGTCCTAATAACCAGAGATGACATTCCATCTCTTTTGGTCTTTATAGCCTTTCCAGTTTTCAAAGCAGTTTATGTTTTATAAACTTTCCAACAGATGAGTATAAGGCATTATAATTTTGGATTAATGTAGCCCAGGAGTCCTCAACCCTGGACCTGGTCTATGGCTAGTTAGGAACCGGACTACACATTGGGAGCTGAGCAGTAGGCAAGCTAGGGAAGCTTCATCTGCATTTACAACAGCCCCTCTCACTCACATTACTGCCTGAACTCTGCCTTCAGTGCAATCACAGGGGCATTTGATTCTCACAACAGCTGGAACCCTACTGTGCACTGGGCATGTGAGGCAGCTAGGTTGTGTGCTCCTTATGAGAATATAAAGCCTGATGATGAGGTGGAGCTGAGGCAGTGACACTAGCACTGACAATACAGATTATTATCTGCAGAGAGGTTTGACTGCACAGACACCATAATAAATTAATTGTTTGCAGACTCATATCAAAACCTGTTCAATGAGATGAATGCAATTTAACAACAATTGAAAAAACAATGACAACAACAACAAAAACCCATTCAGTGAATGGCAGGGGACAATTAAGCTACATCTGGTAGAAGGCTATAAAACCATCATCTCCCCCTCCACATCTGGAAGAATTGTCTTCCACAAAACAGGTCCCTAGTGACATAAATGTTGGAGACCACTGGGGTAGAGTATCATCCCAATATGCCAAGATTGCAGGTTTGATCACCAGTCAGGGCACATACAAGAGACAACCAATGAATGCATGCATAGGTAGTAGAACAACAAATTGATGTTTCTCTCCCTCTCTCCCTTTCCCTCACTGTCTAAAATCAATAAATTTTTAAAAATTAGAAAGCCATTCTGAAAAGACTACATGCAGTTTTGTTACATGGCACTCTATCCAAGGAGATTACTAGGTAGCCAGATTACTAAAAGGAAAAAAAGGGTTTCTTAGGTAGCAAGGTGGGTGGGGGAGGGAAGGGAAGACAGAAAGGTGTCGGAAAAGAAAACAGGTGACCCCGGAGTCAGAACTACCCAGGAGTCATAGCTACCAGAGATTGTGCTGTAGGCTGCTGTCTGTTGAGGCTGTTCTTGTTTTTTTGTTTTGGTTTTTTTTTTCTTTCTTTAAAATTCTATTTATTATTTCCAGATAGATGGGAAGGGAGAGACACAGAGAGGGAAAGAGACAACAAAGCTACAGACCTGGCTAGAGACCTGGCTTGCAACCTGGTTATGTACCCTGGTTAGGAATTGAACCAGTGACCTAAAGGCTGGCACTTTATTCACTGAGCCACTAGCCAGGGCATTTTGGGGGATTTTAATACCTTTACCTTCTCTGGTTCTTATAGGCTAGCTGAGGGATGCAAATTCTGTGGTTTAGCTGTTGAGCTTTTGTTTTCATTTCAAGTGCAGCCTGCAGAGCCCAGGCCCACTTCAGTGCAACCAGCCTGGCTGGTGGGTGGGATTTTAACCCTATGGAGACAATTCCATTTACACCAAATCACGGACACTTTATGATATTCTGGAAATTGCAACGATACGAAGACTTCAAAAACAGGAGTAGCTGAGTGGATATAAGGGCAAGGGAGAGGTTAAAGGCAGACCACAATTGTTTTTTAGGACAGTGAAAATGTTCTGAATGATACCCTAATGATGGATACATGTCCTTAAACATTTGTTCAAACCCTTTGAATGTATGACATCAAGAGTGGCCTGGATGGACTCTGGTGATAATGATGTCAGTGTGGGTTCATTGATTGTAAGAAATCCCTGCAGGATGTTGGTAGTGGGAGAGAATGTCGACATGAGCAAAGGATTCAAATATATGAAAACTCTATGTTTTTGGCTTAATATACTATGAAGCTCAAATTAGTCTAAAAGCAAAGTCTACTTCAAAGTAATACAAGGAATAATTACTATATGTACATTTATTACACATATTTTGTCACATGCCTCAAAAATAACCTTTACATTTTATATTCACACTGGAATAAATATGGTAGACCAGATTCAATAGTTTTATTTTTTAAGATTTACTTCTTTTTAGAAAGAGGAGAAAGGATGAAGAGTGGGAGAGAAACATTCATGTGTAAGAGAAACACTGATTGGTTTGCTCCAGGAATAGACCCTTCAGTCTCTGGGATGATACCCAACCCACTGACCCAAACCACTCAGGGCAGATTCAATGGTTTATCGAATCCATTTATAAAAGATGTGAATGAAATCTGTTCATGAATTACAAAAACATAAGTTTTAAACCCAATCATATTATTCTGTATTTCAGAAGGGGACAGGCTGGCAGTATTTTCCCACAGCATCTGAATAGGAATCACAGAAGAAAAAAATAGTTATTTAAGTAGCATTCCATTATCCTCAACTCTTTTTTGAGTAGTGGATTCACAGGTAATAATTTCTGGTGAATGGTGAGAATAGGAAAACAGCCGGATACCAATACTGTGTTTCTGAATGCTTGCTAATGCAGTGTCATAGATCCTTGTACTGGAGCCATAATCTTATTATTACAAGTGTATTCATTCATATTTTTGTCATTTCTACTCACTTATACATCTCAGATGATAGACAGTAATGCACTTAGTCATTTCTAACTATTAGTGGCTATTTTCTCCCCTTTTTCAGAGGCAGGAGTCTCTCCACCTTGCTGCATGTGTATGAGTACTGATTGTAGCACCTGAAGGCACAGAAGTAAAGACCTGGTCTAGGTCACCATCTTTATTGGTTTCCCAGGGCTGAGATAACAAATTGCTTTAAACTACAGAAATTGATTACCTTGTAGCTCTAGAGGCTACAGGTCTGATGGTGAGGTATGGCAGAGCCTTGCTCCCTCCAAAGGCTCTGGGGGACAATCTTCTCCTGCTCTACCATCTGATGGCTCCTGGCATTCCTTGGCTGTGGCAGTGACACTGCCATTTACATTTGAGGATATTATTCACAAGTACTTATTCATTGTGATACTTTCACCTTCCATTTGGAATGAGAGTTTTGCTGGTAGACTAGTCTTGGTTGTAAGCCTTTGCTCTTCATTGCTTGGAACATGTTTTGCCATGCTATTCTGGCTTGTAGTATTTCTGTTGCAAAATCCATTGATAGCCTTGTTAGTGCTTCCTTGTATATCATTAGCTGTTCCTCCTTTGCTGCCTTCAGGAGTGAAGACTTTGGACTTTCTGCTCTGGGGCATAACTGGAACCTTGTAAGTGGCACAAAGTCTTAGAAATGGCATTTTCTGATGCCCAAGACAATGGTCCAGAAAAGACATTATGAGGTTACTTGACCTCTTAAAAACTAATCTCCCATCCAATGACCACCACACATTCAAAACAACCCAGTCAAAGATTAACTGGAAAAAAATAGCTTTTAAAGGCTATTCTGGAGAACAGTGCAAACTCAAATGGTTAGAGGTTTCTCATAGTGTAAGAAAGCTTCTTACTTTCCCTGATTTACTATGAGAGACTAGGGAATATGTCAGTAAATATTACAAAAGCAAGAAACTCAAGAAATATCCCGACCTGCCCAAGAAGCCCCTGACTGCTTACCTGCGCTTCTTCATGGAAAAGAGGCTCAAGTACTCCCTAAAGCACCCTGAGCTGAACAACCTGGAGTTGACCAAGGTCCTGTCTAAGAAATACAAGAAACTCCCAGAGCATGTGAAGCTGAAATACACTCAAGATTTCCAGAAGGAGAAACAGGAGTTTGAACAGAAACTGGCTCAGTTTTGGAAGGACCACCCTGATCTAGTCCACAACTCCAAGAAGAACCCAACCAAAGCCCAAAAGAAGTTTCAGGACAATGTGAAAAAGGTGAAATCTCCCTCAGAAAACCCTTTTTCTGGGAAGATAAAATTCCATGGAGAGCCCCAGAAGCCCCCAATGAACGAATGCCACAGGTTCCACCAGGATTTGTGGTGTAGCAGGGAGCTGCAAGGCCTGCCCCTGAGGGAGCACATGGTGGAGATTGGCAGGCACTGGCAGGGAGTCCCACAAGGCCAGAAGCAGTGTTACAGAAAGCAGCCAAAGGAGCTGCAGAAACAGTACAGAGTGGACCTGGATCGCTGGCTCAGGACTCTCTCTGTCTCCTGAAGAATATGCTGCTTACACACAGAGAGCCTGTACTAAATGTAAGAACATGAACATGAGTGGAGGCCCGGACCCCAAGGTCATGAGGACAGAAGTGCACTGTCTTCAGCAAGGACTTTGCAAGAAGGGCTGACACGGCAGCAGGGGAGGTGGGCTCCAGAGACAGAATCCTCAGAGACTATGGGGCGCCACTCTCATGCCCCACGGAGATCAGAAGGAAATAAGGAAGATGGGGGAAAGGCAGAAGGCAGTAGCTCCTCAGACTCCAGCAGTGGGGATGAAGATGAAGACAGTAAGGACAGTAGCAGCAGCTCATCTTCCTCAGGAGAAACCTCTGACTCCAACTCTAGCCAAGGGGATAAAGATAAAGAGCGTGAGGACTGCAGCTGCAGCTCTAGCAGCAGCTCATCTTCCTCAGGGGACACCTCTGACTCCGACTCCAGCTGAGCTTTCTTCATTCCCTAAATGGTGGGATAGAGAACCTCCCAACAGAATTTCCATAGTAGGCAGCGTCATGCGGAAGGCAGTATTTGTCTGTGTGTATTTAACTCTTCCATCTCTATGAGATTCTATCAAATTAAAGGATTCTTTCTGTTCCTTTTTATTTCTTTGCTTCTTCATTCATTTCCCCTACCCTTCCTCAATACAGAGTGAATCAGGTTAGGAAGAAGGGAATTTGGAGTAGTCCTCTTAATTTCAGGTTTATAAACTTTAGAGGTGAAGTCCTGCTGGAAGAAGAAATATAGGATGAGCCTGTACCAGGTCCCCCTACGCCATCCGCATCTCCCTCCCAGGAACTTCTTGCAGTGAAGGGTCTTGAAACAAACACAATGGGTCTGTGAAGGACACATAGCATTAAACTTAATATTTCTCAGGAAGCTTTGCTTTAAAAAATTCTTGATGTTTGCCAGGTGGGAGGGATGTTGAAGGATGGTGACAGTATTAAGAAGCATAAATTGTTTATTATAGAATAGTTGGCTGATGTAAATATAGCATAGGTAACATAGTCAGTAATAGTCTAATAACTATGTGTAGTGTCAGATGAGTATGAAATGTATTGGGGTGGTCACTCATTAAGTTATCTAATGTCTCGTTTTGGGATGTACAGCTTTAATTAATATAATAATGCATGTCAACAGTAAATGTTTTTAAACGGTTTTAAAAATGAGTTTTGCTTTCCTCATTTTCTGCCTGCCAGAGGCTGTCTGGGGCCACCATGAGCCTGTGGCTGCTACACTCTCTACAAGACTATACCTCTGGACTCTCATACCACAGCTGGCGTGAGAAAGGAGTTGGTCATTGTGAAATGCGAGAGTGGACAGTGTCATGTAGGAGGTAATATTTGTGTATGTCTATTTAAATCTTACATCTCTATGAGAATTACATCTCTATAATTTCAAAACTATACACATATATATATGTGTGTATATACATATACACTTTTATTTTCTTTTAAATTCACTATTTCATTTGAGTAAGTACCTCCATACAGCAGAAGCCTAAATTCCTTCCTGTTGCTCCAGGTGCCAGGGAATCTCATATTTAGCATTCAGGATTGATGGAGAGATAAATAGGTAGACAGACATACAAAGGCACTTAGATAAGTACATAGATACTTAGAAAGATATAGAAATAGGTATAGGCACTATTCTGTTCCACTGGTCTATCTGTCTCAGTATCACATTGCTTTGATTATTTGGTTTCCTCATATGTTTGAAAATCTAAGGCTATTACCCTCTCATTATTTTTCCTGTCTATTCCTGGCTACTTCCATGTTGTGTTCTCATAAATATAAGCATTATGAAAGTAATTATATCATTTTCAGGTGAAAGCCATTAAGGTTTTGAGAATGTACATAACTAGATATCTTAGTGAATTTCTGATTTTATAGGTCAATAATCAGTTTCTGAAAAGAATGACAACTGTAACAGTTTTTATACTTCTAATCCTTTGTCTTTCAAAATGTGTTGGTTAGAATCCCTGGGACAATGTTAATAACAGTAATCTATATTATTCTTGCTTCTGACTTTCAAACTAATGTTGAAAGGATTTACAACCATTGAAATGACACTCAATAAGCCCTGGCTGATGTGGCCGAGTGGACTGATTGCTGGTCTGCAAACCAAAATGTGGCTAGTTCCATGGCCTGTCAGGACACATGCCTGGGTTGCAACCAGTCCCCATCGGGACACATGAGTGTTTCTCTCCCTCTGTCCCTATCTTCCTCCCTTCCCCACTCTCAAAGGATAAATGAAGTATTTTTTAAAAGAAATTTTGTTGATTAATAAATATTTACAATAAATTATCACCTATTCAGAAAATGCCCACTTATATTGTTCTTTTCATTGTATAAGTGTATTATTATTTGACCAATCACTTCTATTATCTATCAATGAAGTTTTCCTTAGATATATTAGTATCAAGAATTGGGTCATTGTCCTACTTAATATTTAAAACCTCATATTCTAGAAAGAAACCCATCCTTTGTAAGAGTTTAGGCAGATTTCTCATCCTTTCTTATGCTGGGAACGTAATACTTACACAAAGCTTCCTGATGTGCTTATTCCATTCACTTATTCCAGTTTTCGTTACTAACACTATTGCAAATGTCCCTATTTCCCTGCCTTCCTTTGCCTACCTCCATCCAAGCCACAGTCTCCCTTCATTCTCTTTTCCATAGTCCAGCTCTGTATTGATTTTCCCCACAGTGATAAAACTGGAGTGAGGACAACAGGGTGAGGATAGTAGGCCACATATTATTATGACATTGAAGCTGAAGGATTTCCACCTCTCTCTTCTCTCTTCCCTGGAACATTAAAAGAAAATGTATTTAGGGTAGAAGAACCAGAGAGAAAAATCTCTCTCAGAGCAGTTCCAAACACCTAGACTGGGCTAGGCTAGCACTTAACCTCTTTCACTTTGTGTAAACTCAGAGAGAAATCCAGTGGTAGACATCACAGCATCATCTGGGTGCCACTGTGTGGGTGTGTCTGAAAGACCAGGAAAAGAGCGGGTATTCCTAGTGCCAGGGATGCTTGAACTGGGTCCCCAGAAGCTAGCAAGCTCAAGAGGGAACTGAAATTGCACGGTATTTGGTTCATTCACTTACCACACTTGCCCATTGGCTCTCATCCATCAGGCATCCTTTCCTTCAAGTACCATCAACTCCTGGTTTGCTGACTTGGCCTCTCAGTCTCTTCTGCTGCTTCCCTGTCATGGGGATCTGCATATTCTTATTTTAGTCTGTACACTTTTCCAACATGACCTCATTATGCCCCATGTTTTTATTTAATGTTCTTGTATCAAGGAGTCCCAAATTGAGATCTAAGTCCATAGATCCACAGAAATTCCTATCACAAAGTAATGATCTCTTTGACATCTCCAGAACAACGTCCCTCTGGAACACTAGTCTCCAAGTTTCAAAATTAGAATTCATCCCAAAGCTGAAACCTGCTCCATTCTGGAGCCCACTCTTGGCATTGATCCCAACATCCCTGATTGCCCAAATCCTTTTCATTGTACATTCAGTGGTGTTCCCATCCTTATCTCCACCAGCAGTGAAGGTGGTCTACCCTCTCCATGCCCACCCATAGCTGTAAACCCTGGCAGGGCACAGTCTGTCTCCAGATGCCAAAGTCAAAGGTTCCATCTCTGATTAGGGAACATACAGGAAGCATCCAATGAATGCACACATGAGTGTGAAAATAAATCAGTCTTTCTTTCTTTATGTCAGTCTCTGTCTGCCCCTCAGCCACTCAACCCCTCAGTCTTACAGCCCCAAGCCCCTGAGTCCACAGCCCCACATCCTGTCAATAATTACTTGAAATGTAAATAGATTCAATGAGCCAAAACACACAGGGTGTTTGGATGGATTAGAAAAGAAGCCCCATATCTATGCTGCATATACAAAAGACATGCATAGAAAGGAAAGGGATAAAATGGAATTTCATGCAAATACAACCAAAAAAGCCAAGGTAGGAATATTTATATCAAACAAAATTACTTGAAACAAAAAGCTATATATAGCAAGAGACAATGAAGGATGAAGCAATTCCAATTTCCAGTTCTGGGTATTTATCCAAAGAAATCCAAAACACTAATTTCAACAGGCAGCATTGTTTACAAGAATCAAGGTACTTTCTTTTACCCTCACCCTGAAGATACAGACAGGCTACTACCAAACTGTCTGGTATCTTCCAAAGAAATACATCTTGAGGACTCCTAAGAACCCTACACCCTGTGAAAAAAACTTTGATGATCCATGCACATGGGAGTAAATATACACACAACCCAATATGCATGTGGCAAGACATGTAGAAAGATCCCTAGCAAACCATGTATGAAACAACTGCAAAATACCAAACTATTTGTAGCTAATGAGTCACACCCACAAATACTAACGAATATATCATAAACCTCAGATAGCATAGAAATACTATTCTCATACTTTGTTTATTAACAAAAAAACCTCTCTCCCCATCAAGCACACACATAATCACTTCCCCAGATATATAAGCCTAATAGCCCCTACTGGAATATATAAACACCTAGCACCAGCAAATGTTCCTCCAAATGGCCATGGCCCTTGAATACACACACAAAATCATTACACACACAACTCTCCACAAGGCCCTAAATCTCACAATTACCCAGTAAAATACAAATATGCAAACATATCACCCTACACCCTATGTCCCATAATCACACATAATGCCATACTACCTGCACATACATAGCGCCACACTCCCAAATTTACGTGCAGAATTAAGTCTGCCATCTCACAGAACACCACATCAAATCATCACTCACCACATAATACCAGCACAAACAACATGCACCAACATTGTCAGTTCTGGAAAATCAGAAAAACACACATAACCACACAACATGCCCTGAGTATATAATGACCCTTCTATATTCCCCAATATACAACAAGAAGATCATGACATCAAGATAGTGAACACAAGCTGTCTAAACCATTAGAAAATCCCCAAATACAAGTAGTGGGAGGAAAGAAAGGACAGGTAAATATGCCCCACCCCCAAAACATAAAATACAAACACCTAACCACCAACTCCTCCAATACACATGCACTACATCTCAACACCCTCCACATTCAACATGCAGTCCTACACACTCACAAAAAACAGGCATGACTTCCCCTCAATCACAAATATTCTCAGGCAATACCAGCTCACACATTTCAACACATACACATCAGATTCCCACCAATTAAATATGCACAAACCCCATCTATGCTGGCAATTCCATGATTTGACAACAGACTTCATTGCTATTAGAGCCAGCAAACTCACTCACTTCAGTGACAAGAGTACAGTTTGAACGTGTTGGTTGACATGTTCACGTAAATCTATTAGAAAGTATGTGAAAGCCTCATTCATTTCTACTCATGTTCAATGAGTTGAGCCACTTCATGCTGAATGGGAGAGGAAGATTCAAATTCAGAAGAAGAGAAGTGTACCAGAGTTTGTGGATTATTCAGAATGAGGGGACACAGGATGACCCTCAGTGTTGAAGAGCTCACATTCATTATTAGACCCCACAGTAGGCCCAGCAATCATGGAGCCAAACAAACTTCAAAGCAGCCATTTCCCAGTTGCCAAGTCCTTGGTGTAAACACCACCACAAATGTTGCATGTGCATGGGGTGGGGTGGGGGGGCTGGGGCACAAAACCTGCGGTTAAAATAGCCCAAAGCTTAAACAACAGTGGTGGAGCTGGGTGATAACCTAAGCAGTAAAGAGTCCAAGCATCCCTACCTTCTTTTTACATATCCCACTCTGGAGGCCACCATGCCTGGCTTGTGCCAGCCAGGACAGCCACTGGGGGCCCCATCCCCTCCCAGCCAGTGCACATGCCCCCACCAGAGCTTAATGACCACAGAGGACTCTATGGAGCCATTGCAGGACTGAGCCCTGTTTCCAGTGCACATGGGCCTGTGTCCTAGTGTGAAGCATGACCCCCACTGACTCCCTGCACAGGGGAAGAAACAAATGGAGGTGGAGGGCTTCCTGCAAAGCTTCTCCAACAAAGACTCCATGTGGCCATCCCTGATTCAGACCATGGCATGTGCAATGTGCACTTAGGATTTTCAAATTGCAACAGTGCAATCCATGGACTTCGATGCAACCTTCCCTCCTGCAAGAGCGTTGGATCTTAACTAAAGCACATATCCTCAGATGGAGCAAGTGTCTTCATGCACATTGGGCTGCATTTCCATGCATTCAAAAAAATAATAGGTCCTTCCTCCAGAATTTTCATTAAACAATTCTGGCAAGAAAAACAATCTGGCAAAGGAATTTAGGCCCGGGAAACACTTCATGAGATACTTTCCCTTCACTCCATTCTTAAGAGTCTTTCCAAATGCATGAACTGTATGAGAATTTTTTTCTTAGCAGTATTATTTAGCAGGTGGAGATATTACAATACATGTTGATCCAAGAGTATTTCCATTGCAAGTTTGCTGTTATAATATCTATCAAGACTTGACTGTCTAGGCCAGTTTCCATTCACACAGCAGGTAGTATGGGACTGATTTCACCCTCTCCTCCCTCCTCTTACTGTATCATATTGCAGAATTTGGGTTACAGTGGGGTCTTTTTCAGTGACTGTTCACAATGTGGAGGAAAAGTCATGAGGAAGAATTCTCCTGCTACACAGCAGGGAGCCAAGCTTGTCTCCCAAGAGATCTGGTTGCAATCCTCCCAAGTTGTCACCCCTCATGTCCCTTGACCAGTTTCCTAACAATCTTCTCTCCTCTCCCAGCACAAAACACAAATGCTTGTTCAT
>PVIW01003125.1:0-160019 GCA_004026585.1 Noctilio leporinus | reverse complement strand
GAATCATACACATTTTTTTTTTTTTTTTTTTAGATATTTGAAATACACCTTTATTCTGATTCTAAACGAAAGGGACGGGAATGACAGTAACAAACAAGGTTTCACCACTGAACGTTGTGATGTGGCTGCAGCAGTCTCGGAGTGGGAACTCAACAGGGAAACTGCGATCCAAAACAGCTATGTGTGCAGGTCCAACGAAGGAAGGTATTTTAAACTGCCACATTCACTCGAAGCCCATTCATCTTCTCAGCGTCCCAAAGATCAAGCACAGGTTCTGCTTAGCTATATAATAAAGTGGCAAACACGCGGCACCACTAACATCACAGGACAGTTGCCTATAAAACTAGACTTCTGACGCTGGGCTCCAGCTTCCCGTCCTCACAGGTCGTCATCCTCGTCCGGGAGCGCGGTGGTCTGCGCAACCTCGAGGTCGTGCTCGTACTGTGCTGCCAACGCTGGGTCCATGACCACCTCCGGGGGGGCGAGAGCAGGCATGGCCACAAACTCTAGGTTAGGGTCTCCAATGAGCTTTCTAGCGAGCCAGAGGAAGGGCTTTTCAAAGTTGTAGTTACTTTTGGCAGAAATGTCGTAATACTGAAGGTTCTTCTTTCGGTGGAAGACGATGGACTTGGCCTTCACCTTCCGGTCCTTGATGTCCACCTTGTTCCCGCACAGCACGATGGGGATGTTCTCGCACACGCGCACCAGGTCTCGGTGCCAGTTGGGCACGTTCTTGTAGGTGACTCTCGAAGTGACGTCAAACATGATGATGGCACACTGGGCTTGGATGTAGTAGCCGTCGCGCAGCCCGCCGAACTTCTCCTGGCCGGCTGTGTCCCACACGTTGAACTTGATGGGCCCGCGGTTGGTGTGGAAGACCAGCGGGTGCACCTCCACGCCCAGGGTGGCTACGTACTTCTTCTCGAACTCGCCCGTCAGGTGGCGCTTGACGAAGGTGGTCTTCCCGGTCCCGCCGTCGCCCACCAGCACGAGTTTGAACTGAACTTGCGGTTCCCCCTGGGCGGCCATGGCGCTGCGCTGCCAGAATCATACACATTTTTAAGGGGTGCTACCATGGTTGACATGCACATGGAACCACATGCAATGAGGAGCTTAGATTTTAACAAACAGGGCTGTCTGTAGGATGCAGAGAGGAAATTTGGAAGCCAATGAAGAGGGCTTCCAGGCCTAGACTAGGCAAGCTGGCACTCAGGTGGAGGCGGGTTTCTGTGAAAGGAGGGGCTGGACATGGTGGAGAGAATTCTGGCTGTGTCTTAAAGTGAACATCCATCTTATGGGCTGTACAATTTTAACCCATAGCAAAACCGGGACCTTAGAATATGAAACCCTATTAACACATGGAAGGAGAAGATTTCCTGCCTTCCCTTCCCTTACTTCAGTCTGTACCCACACTGATCCTAGACCTTCAGTGCTGTACGACGCTCTCACCAATGCCACATCCCACAAAGAGCATGCACATTTCACGTGTGCGTGCAATTGTGTTTTGTGGTGGAGCCAAGACGCACACTGGAGTCTCCAAAGTTCTGCTTCTTATGGGGGGAGTAGCTGATAATAACCTGATAAGTGACTTGCTTTGTAGAGTCCCCAGACAAAATACAAAATGCCAGTTAAATGTAAATATTGGAAACAATTGGACAAGTTTAAACTAAAAGTATGTCCCAAATATTGCACGGCACACAATTATTCTAAAAACAAATTCATCGTGTAGCTGAAATTCAAATTCAATTGGGTGTCTATTATTTGCTAAATCTGGGCACCTGACAAGATTGAAAGGAAGGGACAACACTGGCTCTGGGGTAAGAAGGCTGTGCCACCAGGGGAGAGAGGCAGGAGGAAGGCTCCTCACTGCATTTCCCATTGTGCACAGTTTGACAGTGAACTAAGCAATGCCACTGCTTGTTTAAAATATCACATGAAAATCATTCAGAAAGTTTCAAAAAATTAACCTTTGAGCAACATCATACTCTGAGAGACAGAAAGGAGTGACTCCTGGTGTTGGCCCTGTGGGCTGCAGGGCCTTCCCTGATGGACTGGAGCAGGCAGATTGCTGCCCAGCTGGGCCGGCTGTGGGTGCACAGCTCCCATCAGGGATGGTACTTGGGGCCCCGGGACTGCTCCCTAACAATGACATGCACACAGCCACCCCACAGGCTGAGTCTGCGGAGCCAACCCTAATATCAAACACTGGGTTCTGTGTGGCCTGAAGTGCCTGTTATTTTTTCAGGTGACATGTTTGAATTTTGTCCAGGAAGTGGAGCCTGTGTTGAAATAAGCCAAGTGGCAGATAGGAAGCAGGATGAAAGACCCAGAACCAGGTTGATGGATCAAGAACTGAACTCAAGGGAACTTCAAGTAAAGTCTTTGTGCTATGAATCAAAACCAAACAATTTATAAATGGCCTGAAGAGGCACACACCAATTGTGTTAGCACTTAAAATTTGAAAGGAACTTCTGGTTCTTGCCTACCCACAGAGCACCCCCTGGAATGTCTCCCCACTCCCACCCCCACCCATGCTACCTGCCTGGCACCCCTCCCCCGCTGCTGAATGTTCAGGGTCCTACATTCTTCTGTTTCAATTCAAACACTTCCCTCCATGGGCTGCTGAGCATGTGTTGCAGCAGGTCACTCTCTGGCTCCTGGACTTGGGTTGTCTCAGTGTGGAGGGTACAGGGCAGCTGTGGTCAGTGCCTCAGCCTGCAGGATGGCTTCAGAAGGAGGAAAGCCTGGAGGTTGAAGGGGGAGGGTGGTGTAGAGACAGTCCTGTCCCTGTCAACTTGGGGTTAAAATGTGACACTTCCACTGGGGAAACAGTTTGAACTAGAGGAGAAGGAGAGAGCCCTTGACCAGCACGGACCTGTCCCCAGGAAGGCTGGGGGCCAGTGGAAATCTGTGACAGCACTGGACAGGAGTGCTCCTGAGAGGTGGCTGGGGATAACTCAGGGACAATGCCTGGGTGAACAGACAGGATGGATGCAGGCACATTGGTTCTGTCTGGAGGGAGAGAAGCCACTTCAGCATGTGTGTGTAGGGAGCAGTGGGCTATGTTGTGGTGGTGGCAGGCTCAGGAGGGTGAAGGGACAGCCTTGCCCTGTGTCCTATTGTTCAAGCACCTGGAGCTTACCCACAGTATCTCTCCGAGGGATTTGACCTGACTATACAGTCTCATGGGGGCAGTGGGGAGAGGTGGTCTGAGCCACAAGGTAGTCCAGCGGGGCTGTCTGTGGCCAAGTCTACAGTGAATGTCCTCCCTGAGAGTGAGGCTGGAAGGCGCCCCTGCTGCTCAGCCCAGGGCTTCCCTACTCCTTCTGGCCCAAGCTCCCTCCTCCTGACTGCAGGGAGCTGTCAGCTCTTTGGGTCCCATGGGGGCAGGGTGGTTGGGGTCCTCCCACCAGGATAGGGCTGGATGCCCCCACTTGTCCTCAATTTTCCTGCCTGTGGAAATGCTGTTCCTCAGATGGGCTTCATCTCCTGGAGGAGGTTTTGCTACACTCCCACCCGTCCTTTTGACAGTGAGATGAGGATCCACGTCATGCTTCACAGACAGAAAACATGTAGAAGTGTTGGATGTTTCCTTGGAACATCTTTAAAGGTTGATTCCTTTTTTTAAACAAGGCACAGGAAGATGCCCTTCTGTTTCATTAGTAAACCACCAAGGTCATCTCTCCTGAGTAATTACATCATCTGGTCAACTTGTGTAACCTGCCCTGCCAGCTCCCTGTCCAAAGATCCAAGATAAAATCTGCTAAGAAGCTGGCTACAGGGTAGGGGTGGTGTTCTGTGAAGTGGTGGCTCTGCACGTCCTCACAACTGACTCCTTTGGATGCTTCCCTCTCTCTTCCCTTCGTCACATGGCTTTAGAGGTCTTCACCAGCTGCCCTCATGTTAATGTCCCTCGAACATTGCCCCCACCAGCACATGCCCACAAGTGGAAGATGGAACCCCTCACACTCACTCCTCTCCGCTTCCTACCCCAGCTCCCACTCTCAGGAAGGCCTCATACCAGGCCTAGTGGACACACAGACTCTGGCATCCCCTGGAGAGCAAGGCACCCAAGGACACACTCCTGGGCCCTTGAGAGGGTACAGGGACATCAGAAACAGGCTGGGGTGGCTGGCCCTCTCAGCTACAAGGGAGTTAGGTAAAGTGTGGGACAAATACAGAAAGGACTCACAGCAGGAACAGGATCAGACCTGCTTAGATATGGTCTCCTGTGCTAAACTGACCAGCTGTACTCCCATGTGACTTTGTCATCAAGGTGGATTGGCTCCGAGTTCAGTCTCTGCAAGGCTCTAGAGGGTGGCTCTCCATGTACCAGCCCTGGGTTTTGCCCAGGCTGATGGGAGTAAGCTCTGTTCTTTGTTTCTGAGTTGGGTATGTGGGTGTGAATGTGTGTGGTGTGTGCTTTGTTTGTATATATGTGGGTATGCCCTTGTGTTGGTATGTGTAGGTGTTCTTGTAGCTGATGTCTGTGAATTGTAAAGCAGACACCCTATAAAAAAGGATGGGGTGGGTGTTTGCTTTTCCAGTTGTCTTCCTGGTCCTACTGACTCACAGGTCACTCCCTGCCATGGGTGCTCACAGCCTCTTCCTTCTGTCCCAGGTGGAGAAGGCCCTACACCCCTGATTTCTGGCACAATTGCTTTCCCCAGAGGCACAGGTGGATTTCTTGGCCCTCCCTGAGGACTTCGAGCAGGAGGAAGGACTCACTCCTGTCCAGGTGAGCCAGGGGCGGGAGGGACCCCAAGTGAGTTAGAGGATAGAGGGGCCTTCAATTAGACAGGGAGGGAGGGACTCCAGGCAGATTGGGGATGGAGGGACCCCAGAGGAGCCATGGGATGGAGCACCAGGTAAACCAGGCCAGGGAGCAGCCCAGAACAGGGGTGGCCGTGACTCTGCCCTCCCATCCTGACCTGCTACATGGCATGCTGAGGGGCCAGCTCTGGGTCGGGTGTGGTACAGGTTGACAAGAAGGAGAGGAGGATGGGGAGAAGGGATGGGAGGGAAGAACACAAAGCTGGAAACATGGCACAGGGAGACACAAGATAGCCATATATCTGTTTTGAATTTGAATCATGATGTCACCTTTCTGCTTTCCTCCCTCTAAGCCATTGTCCCATCACCTACTCATCCCATCCTCTCATGTATATGTGTGGGCCAGTAACTGTGCCCATCTTCCTCTCAGATGGCAGAGAAGGGACTCCTGTCTGCCAAGGAGGATGAGGGTGTGTAGGCACCCCTGAGTCACAGTGCACCCCAAATGGACTCGAGTCCTTCTGAGTCTCTGGATGGCCAAGATGGCCATGGCCCCCAGCTGGGGGTCAATGACAAAGCCTCCCCACCAGAGACTGACTTCCAGGACTGCCAAAGGCACAGTCAAGCAGACGCCCACCTGGCCAATCCCAAAGCCTTTGCTGTCTCTTCAGGACATCAGGAGTGCCCAGCATTGCAGGCTCAATGGCCCCTCTTTGTTCCCCAGGGTCACAGGCACATTTACTCTGACTGGGGGCTCAGGGATGCCTCCATTCCCATAGTGACCTCTCCTGTCAGGGAGAATCTCAGGCCAGTGGGCACGTCCAGTGAGTGTGATCTCCCCAGCCTGCCCTTCCTCTGGGCCTCCCCAACAGCCTGTTTCCCTCTGCCCTTTCTCTGCGTCCTGTCCCTGCCCTGGGCCTG
This sequence comes from Noctilio leporinus, assembly GCA_004026585.1. Classification (NCBI taxonomy): domain Eukaryota; kingdom Metazoa; phylum Chordata; class Mammalia; order Chiroptera; family Noctilionidae; genus Noctilio; species Noctilio leporinus. The sequence continues at coordinate 154,325 of PVIW01003125.1, read as the reverse complement.
TCTACCCTGGATGTCAGGGGTCCTGGGGAGCTTTTCAGTCCCAGCCCCAAAAGAGAAAGTGTGACCAGTCTGTCCCAGGGAGTTGGAGGAAGCAGCACTGCAGCCAGTACAGAACAGCGGGGTGTCCCTTCCACTGCCAGACCCTGAGGCCCAGCCTAAATAGGACCAGCCTGCCCCCAGAGGGTCCAAGGGCTCCTTGTCATCCCAGGGCTGATCCTGGATGTTCTGCTGACAGGGATGGAGGGAGGGGCCATCAGGGTGGGTTGGGCCTGGGGATAGGAGCAGCACATTGTGCATCAATTATGAATAAAGATGGTTGTGTTTGAAAATGCTCTATTGGCCATTGTCTCCATATTGGGGTCTGTGCTGCCCCTTGGAGAGGGGACCTGAGAGGAAGGAAGGAGGGGGGAGGTCATGGGTGCTGTGGATTCACAGGTGACCCTTCAGCCCCTCCTTCCAGGTTGACAGGGACTCCTTCCATCTGCTCTTGGGAGCACACAGCTCTCTCATCCCCAGGGACCCTCCCATCCCTTCTGCTCTCACAGCCAGATAGAGTGAGGGGCCTCCTGGAAGGAGTCAGACAAGGGGCTGAGCTATTCTCAGCTCCTCCAAGGTTTGCTCTCCTGACCAGGGAGGAAGAGGCCTGGCGTCAGGGGACAGGCTGTCTGCCTCTGCACCTCATGGCAGGAGAAGCATCCTGTAGCCTCAGTGGGAGGATTGAAGGTGGAGGGTGCTGGGGACAGTGAGGCTGGACAAGGGGGTGGTGAGAGAGTAATGGGACACATGTTAAAGGTGTGTACACAGGAAATGATAGGGGGTGGGGTGCATACCAAGTCCCTGTGGGATTCCTGTGTGGGAGAACGTTGTCCAACTGCAGGAGGGGGACCCATCTGCTGTGGCTGGGAGACTGGGCTCAGGGACAGAGGGTCTCCAAGGACACCCCACAACTGCCATTTCTTCTCTTACAACCATGGGTGGACTCTTGTATGAATACATGCTGACGCCAATTTCTATTCCTACTAATAAACTGTGATTCATTTCACAAGCACAGCATGACCAGCAGGCGCTGTGTGGGGCAAGGTGTGTGTGACCCCAGGACTGATGGGAGCTGGAGATCCAGGCTGAGGGAGGGTCTTCAGTCTCCCTGCTGTGAGCACTGGTACGGACTCCATAATCAAAGCAGAGGAACTGAACCCCAGATGGGAGTGAGCTGAGCAATCACTGAGGGACAGTAGCTGGGCCAGGAAGGAGAAGCCTTGTGTGCAGAACTGCTTGGCCTGGCACCCATCAGATGCTCTGATCCCGTGTGGCCACACCCTGGTCTTGATCCCCTGTCCTCCCGACCAATGCTTTACCCCCATGTGTAAGTGCTGATTCCTTCTCTGGGCCCAGGTTGAGCTGGGAAGACTGGAGCCCTGAGCATGGTCCCAGCTCTGCCCAGTGTGCAAAGCTGTGGACCAGGATGGTGGTCCAGCAGCAGTGATGGGATGGGGCTAAAGCCGTCCAGTTCCCAGGGTGGCCTGGGCCCCTGCTGCTTCCTGACCCCTGCCAAAAAGCTTAGGAGAGAATAGACTCATGTCAGGGTTCTCGCCTCCCATGTAATTGCAGGTCAGCCCACAGGCCCTCTGTGCTGTCCCTCCTCCTGTGTGGTGGGCAGCACCCATGTCACCCAGCCCTGCAGGGCACTTGGTGAAGGAGCTGCCTCATCTTGGCTGCTCTCTCCCCAGCTGCTGCCCCCTCGCTCTCCAGGTGGGCCTCAACACTGAGAGGCAGGCTCAGAGTTTGCCTCAGGCTCCCAGAATTTGCCACCCTGGGAGCCTCTCCCCAGTTGCCCGCCCCCTGTGTCCCTGCCTAGGGTGGCAGGCACCAGATGCAGACGGGATGGGGACAGACAGAGCCTGGACCCTCCTTGCACTGGTGTGAATTCATCCTGTGACTTCTCTGCTTTCAGGGTCTTTGTGGTGAGGCAGGTAACAGGGCTGTTAGGAACATTGGGTGAGTCATGTTGGAAGGGAGCCCACTTGCTGCACCCCTGTGTGTGCTGGGTGCAACTTATACTTTTTAAATAACATCATTTTGTTCAACTTTGTTTTGTTATAATGTGGATGAGAGAATAGAAGCTGAACCCCAGCTGGGGCTCACTGTCTATGTGGAATTTGCATATTCTCCCCAAGTCTGCCTAGGTTTTCTCCCGGTGCCCAGCCTCTGCCCACATCCCTGAGATGTGCTGGTGGGGTGAGTAGGTGTTGTCTACTCACTAGTAGGTGAGAGGGGCCTGCGTTGTCCCTCTGCGTTGAGTGTGGTGTGGGTGTGAGTTGCTCTGAGCTGCCAGGGTGTCCTGTCAGGTGGGGCCTTGCTTTGTCCCCTGAGCTATGGAGAGAGGCTTCAGCTGCCTGCAGTCCTGAGCTGGAAGTGGGTTGGAAAACCTTATCTTTCTCTTCTTCACCTTTCTTAAACGGGGTGTACAGCTCGCAGTTATTTCAGTTTTTCACATTATATGAGTTTGGGAGTCTTTTTTTTTTGAAGTTTGGTGATATTTTTGTGACCAGAAATATACTTTAGGAACTCTTTTGCTTCTATAAATTAGCCTATGGCAAATTGGTTTTGTTAAATGTTGATTCACTTATAGTTGCAGTTTCTAAGAACCTGTTAACCACATTAAAACAATTATAATTGTACATGGACATACCCTCCAGCAATAAACATTGAGAAATATCTAGATTGAGTAAATGGTTCAATAATTTAACTTAACGTAATTGTATGTTCTCTAAATATTTTGTAGGCTAAAACCAGGCGTTACTGGTTTGTGTTATTTCTTTTTAATTTTGATGTAATTGGAGATTCACATGTTGTAAGCTATAATGCAGAGATGGTACCCTTGGGCTTTACCCATTTTCCTTTGATGGTAGCATTGTGCATAGCATAACTATGGTACATTATCACAACCCACACATTGACATTGATACAATTCACAGATGTTATGCAGATTTCACAAGTTTTACATGTACTCATTTGTGAGTCTACCTGTGTGCTTTTATTATGTGTGTGAATTCACGGAGCCACCAACACAATCAGGATATAGAATTCCATTACAAAGATCCCCTGTCCTATTCTTTACAGCCATAGCAAACTCTCTAGTTCTTTCTGTCCCTAACCTCTGCCAACTACTAATCTGATATCTATCTCTATGATTTGGCATTTCAACAATTTTTTTATTGATTGATTTTAGAGAGAGAGAGGAAGGCAGAGAGAGAGAGACCACAATCAATTTGTTATTCCACTTATTTACAGATTCATTGATTGATTCTTGTATGTGTCTTAAGATTGAATGTTCAACCAACGGACCTACTCAGCCAGGGTTCAAAAATTTTAATATATAGGATCATGCAGTAGAAACCTTTTGAAATTGACTTTCAAACTCACCACAATTGTCCTGCAATCCATCCAAGTTCTGCATGTATTTATTGTTTGTTCCTTTTTTATTGTCGAGTAGTATTTCATGGTATGGATACACCATGGTTTGTTTGACCATTCATTCACCCACTGAAAGACGTTTGAGTTGTTTCCAGGTTAGGGATATTATGAGTACAACATGTACACATTCACATCCATTTTTTTGTATGAACATAAATTCATTTTATAGCTCTAGGATAAATGGCCAAGAGTTCAATTGCTGAGTCATGTGGTTAGCAAATATTTAGTTTTGCAAGAAACTTCCATATTCTCTTTCTTGCCAGCGTTAGGTGGTGTCACTATTTTAATTTTAGCCAATCTGATAGATGTACAGTGATATCTCATTGTGATTTCAATGGGCGTTTCTCTAAGGGCTAATGATATTGAATATACTGTCATGTGCTTAGCTAATATCTGTGTATTATTTTTTAGTAAAATAATTTTTTATGTTATTTGTCTATTTTCTAATTAGGTAGCTTGGTTTCTAGTTTTCACTGTTACTTCTTTAGGTATGCTACAGTGAAGTTGGTTGTCAGATATATTGTATGCAAATTATTTTCCCTACTCTGCAACTTTTTTTTTTTTTTTTGATGAAATAAAACTTTACAAATATTTTTACTTTTGTGGATTGTGATTTTATTGGCAAGCGTAAAAATTACTATCTAGCCCCAGGACCAAGGATATTTCTCCTATTCTTTTTAATAAACATTTTATTGTTTTACATTCTCTGACCCATTTAAATTAATTTTCATTTTAGCTGTGAATTTAGTCAAAGCTCATTTGAGCTTCAACAAATAAGTTGTTCCAGCTGACTATCCTTCCTTTGAATTGCTTATACATCTTTTTAAAAATCAGGTATATTTGTGTGGGTCCTTTCCTTTTATACAAAATGAAAAACTTATTATTTACCCTTTGCCAAATGTTAGTTTTTTTAGAGGAGATAATTCTGAACTTAGAATAAATTACCTTCACATGGCAAATTGGTCCATATGCAGAGCACTGTTCTTTAAATACATTAACATGAAAAATAATTCAAACCACTGAAATAATCACCCAAGGATAGGTAATAAAAATATATTAAGATAAATTGTTTAATTCTATACATTAGAATGAGTTCAGAAAGACCTATTCTAACCATGAATAAGCAAACATTGTGTCCCACCCCAGACCCTCATGCCTTGAGGTTGAAATTGATGCAATATGCTACCTTGTGGAAATAGTCTCCATCACAGGCTATTATGAAAAACACCGAGGGTATGTATTCCTTGCAAAAGCTATATTCTGCTTTCTCGACTTCTGAAAAAATCATGCAACTTTAGAAAAGTCTTTTTTCCCTTTCTTAAAAAACAGTTGTATTAGATTCCCAGCCAGGGCACACAACAGGTTGCAAGCCAGCTCTCCAGCCAGGTCTGTGGCTGGAGGCAGGTGAAAGGCCACCAGACATTGATGTCTCTCTCTCTCTGACTCGCTTTCTGTCTCTCTGAAAATGATAAATAAAATATTGAAGTAAAGAATGACAAAATAATTTAAAAAACAGTTGTATGTATTTGAATCATGGAACTATGGTATTTAAATATATTTATGATAATGTATTTAAATATATTTGTGGTAATATGTTAGAATAATTTGTTAAATAAGTTGTGTCAGATAATTTTGCTTAAAAGGAGAGCTATAGGCCAGGCAGGGTTTTTCTCTCTCCTATAAATAGCTACAGTAGATTCTCCCCTGCCTGATGTGGCTCAGTGGGTTGAGCCCTTGCTGCCTATGGAGCTCTTAGTTATGCCAGTCCCTGGGATTAGAACAATGAATTCAGAATCTTTGGGACTAGGCTCCAATCACTGGCATGTCTCAGGTGCCAGGTGATTCTCAAGTGTAGTCATTATGTTCTAAACCTAAGGGACCCAGTGTGTAGGGAGAAGCAGGCACCTGCCAGTTAAAAACCACAGGGAGCAGCGCTGATTCTGGCCTCTTCTGAAACCTCAAGTGAGTTTGAAAGTAGGGACAGAGGTAGAGATAAATTTCAAAATGATCCTAAAAATACCCAACACTGGAGGATACTTGCATACAACATGACCCATATGCCATAAGATCAGCCTCTTCATAATATTATTAAAAATCTAATTTTAACAAATAAGTGGAAAGAATCCTGTTACTAGTTCCAAGTTCTTGTGCCTGATGCTTTGACAGGGCAAAACCCAAAATGACCAAGTTTGGAGTAAGAAAATGTTTGTTGATCCAGAAGGTGCCAACGGAGAAGGTGAAAGATTGAGTGGTGCCTCCAATCCTTTTTAAAAAGTACAGAGTTCAGGTTTCTTTTATGAAAAACTAAAGGGAAAACTAGAAAGACAAGTAATTGATGACCCAAAGAGCTCTGGGCACCAGCAGGGGTTCCAGGAACATTGTGCTTAGTCTTTTGACCTTAACTAGTTTGAATGCAGGTCATGAGGTTCTTGCAAATCTTGGTTAAAGGACACATACTTCCCTTATCTCCTTGGGAGGGGCACTTTCTGGGAAGAGGCTGCTTTTGTAAAACTCCAGCCTCAAGCAGAATTCCTCTAAGGATCAGTATGCCTCTGTGCAAGGACATATTCACCTACAGGCCTGTGGAACAAAGCAGGCTTGGACAAGTTGGAGTGAGACCAAGCTCTTCACTGTTACAATACTGTGTTCATGGATTGGAAGAATTAACATTGTCAAAATGTCAATACTCCTGACCCTTATCAATTAGTTGGGCATCCTCACACACAGTGAAATGTTGCTGGTTTGATTCCCAGTTAGAGCTTATGCCTAGGTTTTGGGTCAGGTGCCCAGTTGGAGACATTCATGAGGCAACCAATACACATTTTTTTTTCCCTTTCTGCCTCTCTTCCCCTCTCTCTAAAAACAAATAAAATAAAACCTTTTTTAAAATGTCAATACTACCGAAAGTCATCCATAGGTTTGATGCATTTTCATAAAGATTCCAATGGCTAATATTTTTTTTAAAAAAAGATTTTTCTTTCTCTCTCTAAAATTATTTTCTAGAGATTTAATTAGTTAATTAATTAATTATTTAGAGGGGAAGGTTAGAAGAAGGAGAGGGACAGAAACATGTTGCAGGTACGATTCCCTGTCAAGGCACACAACCAGGTTGCAAGGCAGGTCCTTAGCTGGAGCCAGGTGAAAAGCAACTATATATTGATGTTTCTCTCCCTCTCTCTACAAATAATAATAAATAAATCTTTAAAAAATGAAAAAGAAAAGTAACCTTACAGTGACCTGACCATAAATTCCTAATTGGGCAAGTCACCTTGGATAGTCATAGTCTAGGCCTATAACTTCTTTAAAAGTAAAAAAGCTAGCCCTTGCTGGGTGCTCAATGGATAAGACCCAGCCTGGGAACCCAAAGGTCACTGGTTCAATTCCCAGCCAGGGCACATAACCAGGCTGCAAGCCAGGTCTCCAGCCAGGTCCTTAGCTGGAGGCAGGTGAAACGCAACCATACATTAATGTTTCTCTCTGTCTCTGCCTCCCTCCCTTTCCCTCTCTCTACAAATAATAAAGTCTTAGAAAAAGAAAAAAACATAAGAAAAAGGCTTATGTTTGCCTTAAGCAATCCCTGTCCATTGTTTCTGTGCATCTTATCTCCACCAGCAGAGAAGATGATGTACACTCTCAATGCACAACCATAACTGTAGATGTGGGCCCCATCTTGGTAGTTCAGTTGGTTGCAGTCTTCCCCCATACTCCAAGGTTGCAGGACACCTATAGGAATCATCCAATGAATGCCTAAATAAGTAGAACAACAAATCAGTCTCTCTCTATGTCTGTCTCTCTCAAGTGAATACTTTTTCTTTAAAGCATGGCTTGCTTAAAAATAAAGAATGTGAGTCCTAGAAGGAGTTTCAAAGGGCCTGCTAAGTTCTAATAGAATGTTCTTAAATTATCTTAAATTTTCTTCACACTTTGCTAGTTGCAAACACATAATGATTTGTAAAGATAGGAGAATGAAGGAAAAAGTATAATTCTATAGTTGATAATTTTCATTATATTGACAATTAAAAGAAGGAAAACGTTTTATCTGACCTTTTTTTTTTTTAAGCGGTTTTTGGTTCACAGAAAATGAATGGAAGGTGCAGAATATTCCCATTACCTCCTGTCCCCACACGTGAATAGCCTCCCCAGCGTGGTAAGTACATTTCTCACAACAGATGAATCTACATCAACATGTCATTATCACCTAAAGTCCCTAGTTTCACTATTGCTATAGAAACTATTCTTATTTTTTTCAATGTTACTTATATTTTTATTCCAGCACCCCAAGTTGATCTCTCTATTTATTTGGTTTCCTTTGTATTAAATTTATTAGAGTGACACTGGTTATCATAATTTTACAGATTTCAGGTGCACAATTCAACAACACATTATTTGTACACTGTGTTGTATGTTCCCAACCCTATAGGAAAATACTTTAACACACAAAATGTTTCAATGTATGCATATGTGTATATATATCAGACCCTTAACTTTTTGTTTTTTATTAAAATATTTATTAAAGCCATTTTTGAGGTTTTATTAATTTTTTTATTTTATGTTTTGATTTTTTAAGATTTCATTTATATTCAGAGAGATGAGAAGGGACAGAAAAAGAGAAGGAGAGAAACATTAACCTGTGGTTGCCTCTCATGGGACCCCAACTGGGGACCTGGTATGCAACTCAGGCAGATGGATAGAACATGCTAGGTTGACTCCACTGGGGCTGCTATAGCAAAATACCACAGACTGGGCAGCTTCTAGACAACAGAAATTTCCCTCTCACAGTCCTAGAGGCTGGACGTGTCAGATCAGGGTGCACACATGCTTGGCTGATGGCTCTCTTCCAGGTGGCAGACTTCTTGTATCCTCATGTCAGAAGGGGCAGAGGATCTCTCTCAAGTTTGGGTAAGGCACTAATGTCATTTCTGTGGGTTCCTCTCTCATGACTCAAGCACTTCTCAAAGACCCCACCTCCTACTACCATGACATCAGGCATTAGGGTTCAATACATGAAGTTTGGGGCCACACAAACAGGAGATCATAGCATGTAACCTCATTTATCCCTTTATTTTATCCATTTCCATATTCCTCCTTTGCAAATTCCAACAATACATCATTGAGAAATGCAAATCATACAGCAAGATCATTGAGATTAAAATAAATAAAAATATATTTAGTGAAATTATAATATACATGCCATGATAATTTATAATCTTGCTGAAATCTGGTTCCAAATCTGATTCAAAGCACATTCCAGAAATTTTTCAAAGCAGTGCCATTGCTATACAGATAAGATTTATGTACACAGAACAATCATAGAGATCCATGGTGCAATGGAAATTGATAAAAGTGCAGCACATTTTTCACAATGTAAAAATTTTACTCAAAGAAAAATTTTCCAGAGATTGTCCTGAAACAAATAAGGATTAAGTGAGAAAAGGGATAGTGGAAGTGGTATTCAGAGAGAGGTAAGAGCATGGTCAAATGTTTAGAGTGAGGGTGGGCATCCTTGTAGAACAACGTCCCCTATTCCTTTGTCCTGGTACTTTTACACACACCTCTTACCAACTTCTCAAAATACTGTCATTCCGGTTGTAGGCATTCTTTGTTCATGGATGCTTCCTACAACATAACTAGCTGACAAGTCCCAAAATATGTACAATGTGGACAAATCAGGCATACCTAAAGATCCATGTGGCATTCTGACCGGTGTGTTTCAGTGGGTTAGGCATCACTCTGGAAACTGAATGGTCACCAGTTCAATTCCTGGTCAGGGCATATGCCTGAGTTGCAGGCTGGGTCCCTAGGCAGACTATGCAAGAGGCACCTGATGGATGTATCTCTTGCACATTGCTGTTTCTCCCCTTCTCTCTCCCACCCTCCCCCTCTCTCTAAAAGTATATAAATACAATTTTGAAGAAAAACTAAAGACCCATGTGCTACCAGGGTCTCTTTAGGAGAAAATGTAGAAGAGAGACAAAACTGAGAACCCCAAAAGCCAGCAACAGAGATTCATTGAAAGGCATGGCAGCCCAGTTCCAGAACAGCTGCTGAACTTGGGTAGGGTGGGGGCTTGCACACTGAAATTTGCCAGGGGTGCTCAATAAGATGTGAAGGGGCTGGAACCATCAGTTTCAACAAGTCTTAATCATAAGCAACAAAAACACCCTTCTAATGTCAGGCTCCATACTGAGAAATATACTGGGAGTAAACTATATATGGAACAAGGCAATGGGACCAAAGAAAGAAAAAAAATCCCAATAACATAAATGTCAGAGACCTAGCCAGGATTCTTGGTTGGTTGGAGCATCATTTCATGCACCTGAAGGTTGTGGGTTCAATCCACAGTCAGGGCACATACCTAGCTAAGTAATGGGCCCCACGGGTATCTTTGAAGCAAACCAGAGGAATCTCCATTTCCCTGAGGTGGTCCTGCACAGGAGTTAAATACTGGCTGGTGGGACCCAAGGATCAGAGAACCCAGCTCTTCCAGAGGCTGCAACGGAGACACTAGCTCCCAGGGACTTGTGAGAGGGGGGAAGTCCTATCACCCAATAGCTGGATCAGCAGACAGTCTGAGGAAAACCTTGGCCCCACTAGCCCTGGAAGGTTTCTAGGAGTAGCCTTACCCATGGACCAGGAGAGACTTTAGGAGCAAAACGAGGGGCTTCCCAGGAGCTTTCAAACCTCTGGGTTTGGCCCTGGCTGAGTGCTCAGTGGATAAGACCCAGCTGGGAACCCAAAGGTTGCTGGTTCAGTTCCCAGCCAGGGCACATAACCAGGTTGCAAGCCAGATCTCCAGCCAGGTTCTTAGCTGGAGGCAGGTGAAAGGCAACCATACATAGATGTTTCTCTGAATCTCTTCCTTCCCCTCTCTCTGGAAATAAAGGACTGGCACCATTAGGGAACCCTAAGGGGTCTTTCAGAGAGATTACATTCAGGATGGGGGTGGTACAAGTGTCCTCACAAAGGTTGGACCTGCTTGCAGTGTCTGCTGGGCCCCCAGAACCCAGGACTAGGCTTAAGAGTGGGTGGTCTGTGGGGAACCTCGGTACCCCCAAGAACTTTTGCAGTTGTGATGGGGCCCCCTGGCCCTGCCCATGGCTCCACCTGCACTCTTATTTGATAACCCTGCATGCTTTTCTAGGAAGTTAGTCTCTCCTCACCAGTGGGGATCCAGGGGCCTCCTCAAGTCAGCGGACTTGGGGGAACACACAAAGGGAGACCAGCACAGACCAGAAGCTCCCACCGTGTGTGTGCAGGAGGGAGGGCCAGGGGTGCCTGGGTGGTCTCTCTCCTGCTGAGCCTACATGGGGAGGGGTCCCCAGTTGGCTCCTCTCCTGGACAGAGCAGCCAGTCACCTGGAGAGGCTGGCACCCAGAAGAGCTAGTGAACCTCTGCTCTTGGTTGAGAGAGGAACTGTGAGCAAGAAAGGGCTTGAGGGGAAATCCTGACAGGGTGGGAAAGGTGGCATCAGCATTTGGCGGAAACGAAGAAATCAACTTACATTTTTTGTTTGTGAATCAACTGTGAGCCAGCACTAAATCTTCACTAACGTCTCATGTGATCGTAATTTTACTCCCAGGTGATGATGAATTATGAGAAAATGTTTAAGTAAAGAAATTATTATGTTAATCATTGTCATCTCGCTATATTAGAATACTCAGAATTTTAGTCTGCATTTGTCCGGTATTTGTGCTTTCCTGACTTTTACTGATTAGAGCTTGCTGGTCCTTCCTCCCTGCTAGATTGTGACTGAGTCAGGAATTATAACTTTCATCTCTGTAGCCCATGCAACTAGGAAACGGCTTACAGAACAGTAGATGCTCAATGAATTTGAAAATGTATGAATAAAAAGCATGACTCACTGGCAAAGGGATAAAGATTGCAAATAATGTCATAATTTTCTGATACTGCAATTATACAATTATAAAACACTTATAAATAATGAAATATTTTATTAAGACATCACCAAAGAAGACAAACTGGCAAGTCATGACTATTTTCATATGGAAAGAATACAAATCCTTATGCAATGCTAATGTCCATGAGAACAAAAGGTGAAAAAGAAAGTATAATGAGGTGGCACTGGCTTTAAACATTTTTCAATATGTCATGAAACTAAATTAATTACTGTAGTGTGGTACCAGTATATGAACTCACAGACAGATCAGTGTAATAAAATTGCTATATGCATACACACACGCACACACATATGTAATTCAATACATAGAAATTGAAGATAGAGTAATAATGTGATTTATTTGCATATAGACTATTAGGAAGTGGGTGCAATGGAAACCAAAATAAATTTAGACATGGACTGGAAAATGGGTGCCAAGGGTCAAAAGGGACTGATTAAAGAGCAGCCAATTTAAATGAAAAAGGGCAGTTTACATTTAAAAAAAAATTTTTTTTAAATCAGTAAGAAAATTCTCAGCATCTGCCAGTCTCCACCATGCACTCCCTCAGGGGCAGGTCCTCCAGCTCCTTCCTGCACCACAAATCCTGGTGGAACTTTTGGTATTCGGTCATTGGGGGCTTCTGGGGCTCCCCATGAAATTTCATCTTACCAGAAACATGGTTTTGTGAGGGAGATTTCACCTTTTTCACATTGTCCTGAAAGTTTTTTTAGGCTTTGGTTGGGCTCTTTTGGGGATTCTGGACTAGATTAGTGGGGGCCCTTCTTAAACTGAGCCAGTTTCTGCCCAAACTCCTGTTTCTCCTTTTGGAAATCTTGAGTGTATTTCAGCTTCATTTGCTCTGGGAGTTCCTTGTATTTCTTAGACAGGACCTTTGTCAGCTCCATGTTATTCAGCTCAGGGTGCTCTGTGGAGAACTGGAGCCTCTTCTCCATGAAGAAGCCCAGGTAAGCAGTCAGGGGTTTCTTGGGCAGGTCAGGATGTTTCTTGGGTGTTTGCATTTGTAGGCATTTCAAAAACGTTCTTTAGCTTCCAGGATTAATTCTCTGAAAGTAGCTTCCAGGATTAATTCTCTGAAAGTACGCAACTTTTTGATGTTCTGAGAAATCTCTAACCATTTGAATTTGCACATTTCTCCAGAACAATCTTTAAAAGCTATTTTTTCCCAGTCTATCTGTGACTGGGTTGTTCGGAACCTCTGGTTGTCATTGGGAGGAAGGTTATTCTGTAAACATTCCAGTAGCTCTAAAACATCTTCTTCAGACCAATAGGCATGGCTTTCCGGCAATGCCATCTATAAAACTTTGAGTCACTTATCTGGTCTCAGTACTTTCGATACCTCAGCAAGACCTCAAACTTCTTCACTCTCAACACTCAGCTAGTGAACTATTTCTGGACAGCTGGCAGAGGATATGATTCTCTCTCTGTGGAGAAAGAAAGTTACACTTCTATGTGATAAAAAATAGATAATCACACTCTACATGGGCTACATCTCTTTTATCAATCAAGTGACTCATAAAAATACAAATGAAGCCCTGGCTGGTGCCACAGTGGATGAGGCACTGACCTGCAAACCCTAAGGCCACTTGTTTGATTCCCAGTCAGGGCACATAACCAACTTGCAAGCCAGGTCTCCAGCCAGGTCCATAGCTGGAGGTAGGTGAAAGGCAACCACACATTGATGTCTCTCTTTCACTCTGCCTCTCTCCCTTCCCCTCTCTCTAAAAATTATAAATTTTTAAAATCTTTAAAAAAATACAAATGATATAATCACACCTCAACTCAGCTATTTCCTTTCTACAGTTTACTCTTAAAAATACAAATGAAAACTAGCCTAACATTGAGGTGAGATTAAGAGGTGCTTTAAGATGCTTCAATTGCACAATTAAGTATCCTTAAGATCAAAAAAATAAATAAATAAATAAACTAAACATAATGAATGTAAATGAAAAAAATAAAATAAAACTTTACCCAAGCATGCCTTCTTATCAATTTTAGCACAGCTTGCCTTAATTACAAATGAACAAAAGAAATGAGCAAGAAATGTATTCAACAGGCATAGGATTAAAAAAAGAAAGAAAAGGATAGTGTAGTGAAAAATGTAAAAACAGGAATGCATGGAGAACCTTTATGGTGAAGGAAGAAGTAGAGCTATAGCAATCTCCTCCCAGGACCAATCTGGAATGTCAACTTTACTGGGGAGAACCATCCCGAATAACTGACTGAACACCAACTGGACAGAAGCCTTATAACCATGGACAGAACAGAAGCAGTAACTCCATCACAACCCGACTGGTAGGAAGTGTGGAGATGCTGATTTTTGTATATATATTTGCCATACTTAAAAGATGTGATGTTCCCAAGTTTTTACTTTTTAAAATGAAGATTCATCTAATAAATTACAGCTATAGAAGCCTGTATTTAGTAGTAGAGATTCTAAGTTTTAATCTAGTCTCCATACTTGAAGTTGGAAAAATGAGCTGAATCTTAGTTTTAAGGTAATGCAAATTTAAGCAGAAATAGTCTAATTATTCCAATTCAAATCCCATTGAATCATTAAAATATCTTACTTTTAATTTAGGCATTTCTACTTTTTATGTCCAATGTTTGTTCACTCGGTATTTCTCTTTTTCTTCTTTGTGGTTTTTTTTTTTTAAAGATTTTATTTCATTATTTTTTTTTTTTTTAGAAAGAGGGGAAGTGAGAGAGGCAGAGAGGGAGAAAGACATCAATGTATGGTTGCATTTCACCTGCCTCCAGCCACAGACCTGACTGGAGACCTGGTTTTGCAACCTTGTTATGTGCCCTGGCTGGGGAATCGAACCTGCAACCTTTCGGTTCGCAGGCCGGAGCCTTATCCACTGTGCTACCAGCCAGGGGGTCACTCGGTATTTCATTGCTATTCTCAGAAATAAATAAATTCTCATATCAAACAATACTACAGAAAAATACTAATTTCTATTGTTATAATCATTCACCAAAAGATACTATAAAAAATGAACTAAAATATCTATGACTTTATCACCTTCCTAACCCATATTCATTTCTCAGTGAAATGTGGCAGCTGAAGGAACTGGAGCCAGGGTTTCCACCTGAAAAGGTTGGTTCTAAACCCCAGCCGGAATTCCTAGCCTACAGCAACACAGCTGACAATAAAGCAGAATTCAGCTGTGAAAAGCAGAAAGCCAAGAGGTTTACTAGCCTGAGAGTGCTAGAGATAAAGAATTTCTAAAGTGACTACAGACAAAATTACAATAGCACCCCGTTACTCAGAAAAGTAAGACTAGAGGGAGCATACCTTAACATAATAAAGGCCATATAGGAGGAACCTACAGCTGACATCACATTCAATGGGGAAAAACTAAAAGCTTTGCCCCTAAGATCAGGAAGAAGACAAGGAGTCCACTCTCTACTTCTATCAATATCGTCTTGGACATTCTACCTACAGCAATTAGACAAGAAAAAGGAATAAGAGAGATCCAAACTGGAAAGGAGGAAGTAAAACTATCATTATTTGTAGATGACTTGATAGTGTACATAGAAAACCCGATAGACTCTACCAAAAAACTACATGACCTAATAGTCAAATTTAGAAAATAGCTGGATATAAAGTCAATATCTGGAAAGCTAAGGCATTTTTGTATACAATAAATGTAGCATCAGAGATAGAAGCTAGAAAACAAATTCCATTTACTATAGCTACAAGAAAAATAAAGTACTTGGGAACACTGAAGAAAGAAATTAAGGAAGATACAAATAAATGGAAGCATATACCATGTTCATGGATGGGAAGAATTAACCTCATTAAAATATCCACACTACTCAAAGAAATTTATAGATTCAGTGCAGTCCCTATTAAAATACCAATGACATAGTTCACAGATCCAAAAAGAATACTTCAAAAAAATTATGTGGAGCTGAAAATGACCCCTAATATCCATAGCAATCTTTTTTTTTTTTTCTTTCTTTTTTTTTTTTTTTTTAATTCATTACTTCCAGAGACAGGGGAATGGAGAGAGGCAGAAAGAGAGAGACATCAATGCATGGTTGACCCCACCTACATCCAGCCACGAATCTGGCCAGAAACCCTTCTGGGGATTGAACCAATGACCCCTGGGCTCCCAGGCTGTCACCTTATCCACTCTGCCACCAGCCAGGGCCACAGCAATCTTGAGGAAAAAAGAACAAAGAAGAGCACTCGAAGGTGGCACAGTGGACAGGTGCTGGCCTGCGAATCCACTGATTCGATTCCCAGCCAGGACACATACCCAGATTGTAGCCAGGTCTCCAGCCAGATCTGTAGCTGGAGGCAGATAAAAGACAACCATATATTAATGTTTCTCTCCCTCTCTGCCTCTCTCTGTAAATAATAAATAAAATCTTAAAAACAAAATAAAACAAACAAAACAAAAAAATGCAAAGTAGGAGGAATCACAATACCAGATACTAGATACCTAGAAAAAAATATAGGTAGTAAAATTTCAGATACCCTATGCAGCAATATTTTCACCAATACTTCTCCAAGGGGAAGAGAAATAAAGGAACAGATAAACAAATAGGACTACGTTAAACTACAAAGTTTCCGCTCAGCTAAGGAAAACATCAGCAAAATTAAAAGGAAACCAACTGTATGGGAAAACATATTTGCCAATGATACCTCAGACAAGGATTTGATCTCCAAAATACATCAAGAAGTTACCTATTCTGTGTATCTTTCAGAAACACAACAATTCAAAGCTTAGTATTCCAGTTATTAATTCAAAGTTCCCAGCAGCTGCTATACCCAGTTAGGGGAGGATCTTGCGCACACTCCCCAACTCTTACACCACAGGTCTCTGCGCAAGCTGCGTGTCTCCCTTCCCCACTTTGCCCACCTCTCACAAACCAGGTTGAGTTCTCAGGCCCCATGTCTGTCCACACGTCGTCCAGGGGAGAGTGAGTGCCACTGGGAGTTGTCTACCTGTTCGTCAAAGAGAGAGAGTGACTGTCAGGCTGCCTGCCTGCCAGTCCAGGAGAGCGATAGAGAGATGGAGTGTTGGCTGCCCTATTTTAAACCATGATGGTGGCCTGTGACGTAATGGTAGGGTGACCAATCATGTCCACCTATCAAATTCCCTTCAGCCCTATAAATGTTAGAGTGGGAGGAAGCTAAAGTCCCGCACTTTTCACAGTTTTAGGCTAGGGGGTGGGACATAGGAGTGCAGCCATTTCTCCTGAGAGAGGTACTTTTCATATCTATGGCTGGTGATTAGAGTCTTGGTTATGGAAATGACTGCATAAACCTCTTCTCACAAGAAGATGGGAAGGATTATTGACCAGAGAGTAGTCATGAAAGAATTCACAAGGCTACACGAGATTCATAGGTGGCCACAATTGGTCACTCTACCTCTGCATCACAGGCCAGCAGGAAGGTTGACTATAGGGCGGTGGGCATGTGGTCCTGCTCTGTCTCTCTCTCTCTCTCACACACACACATTCTCTCTCTTTCTGGCCTCTCTCTCTTCCAGACAAGCAGCCAGACATGTGTTTGCTCTCTCTCTCTCTCTCTCTCTCTCTCTCTCTCTCTCTCTCTCTCTCTCTCTCTCCAGGACTGGCACATAGACAGAAATGCAGAGAGACACCCTCTCTCTCCTGGCTGACTTGCAGACAGGTGGCCTGAGAACTCACTTGGTTTGTGAGAAGGGATCGAAAGAGGGGAAGGGAGACATGCAGCTTGCACAGAGATAGGGAATTTACATGTCTTATAAGAGTTGGGGAGTGTGCCCAAGACACTCCCCTAACCGGGTATAGCAGCTGCTGGGAACTTTGAATTTATAATTGTAATGTCAAGTTGTGAACTGTTGTGTTTCTGAAAGATGGTATCTTGTTTGTCTGTTTGAAAGCTAGCCTAATCAGGCTCATCTCTTTACTTTGGGGTGTTGTTAAAAGGCAGTGGGATGTCATGGCATAATTACACCTTTAATATAAATCTGTATACCCTCAAATAAACAAAATACCTTTTCTTTTCACCAAAATTGGTTATTATGAATCAATTCAGACATCAGGCACAATGTGAGCTTTAAAACTGAGGATGCCCCACAAAGGATCCTGATACATAAATTTTTACATCACCATTCTCTGGTCAAAAACCCCTCCCATCTTTTGCAGGGGAAGAGGTTTATCCAGTCATTTGCATAACCAAGACACTAGCTATCAGCAATAGATATGCAAAGTACCTCTCTCAGGAAAAAGTGGCTGTGCTTCTGTGTTCCACCTCCCATCCCCAAACTGCAAGGAGTGGGAGGTTTTGGCTTTCTCCCATTCTGGAACAGCTCTGGTATAAATGACCCCTGGATATGGACAACATGTGGGACTGACTGTGGGAGAGGGGATAGGGAGGGTGGAGCAGGGGACACCAGCAGGGGGAAATGGGATAAACGGGATACAAATAGTTTACAAAAAGAGAAATGCCTCAAAAGTAAAAAGCTTTAAAACAACAATGGGATACCAATGCAATATATTGGCATGGCCAAAATCCCTGCTGTGCATCCTACCCACCCATTAGTCACTTAGACACCTGGGTTTTGTTATCACATCAACTATCCTGGTGTCACAGTGTTTATGTTCAAGGAATCTTTATTTTACTTAATAATCGCCACAAAGCCCAAGCATAGCAATGATGGCCATCAATATATGCCAAGATAAATCCATTAATTGCTTCTTTTAAGTTAAAAGGTGTGTATTTATCTATTGGAAAAACTCATAGGCTATATAGGAATTCGGTTCTTGTCAAGATTTCAGTCATTCATGGGGAGTCTTAGGATGTGTCTTTTTGGATAAGGGAGGACTACTGTAGTTCCAGGTCACACTGTTCTCAAACATATATGTTGATCCTTTTCTATCACCTAAAGAAGTTTAAAATGATGCAACATATTGTCACAATAAGAACATTTAGTAAGTTCTAAATAAAAAGGGATATTTTTAACTTGAGAAAGTACAGTTATAAAAGAAATATAATCAGTGCCATTATAAATGTAGAATTCTTAGAAGAATTCTCTTTAAAATCATAGATAAGGACAAAGACAGCCATTACCATAGCTTTCTGCACTTCTTCCCACCTCAGCATCCTCACCTTAAGCACTCCCTAATGACATTCAAGTCTGTCTTCAAAGTCCACTTCTTTATAAGAGCCTAAATTTACAAATCATTACAATCCTTACTCACTTTGTTCCTGCATAACATTAACCCAGATTATAAGGAAAATTTCTAGAACTATTTGTTTGATGCTTCCTGATTATAGCCTTCATGAGGATAAGAAGGAGGCATGCCTTGATCAGGACTTCCCCTGATCAAGCACAAGTTGTTATTAGATAAGCAATGAAATAATCCAGGAATGCATTCAGATGTATTATTTGCAGTAGTGAAAATATGTTCACAGATTAAAAGGCAGAGCATCTTACATCACAGTGATAGTCATTCTAATTAAAATATCATTCTCTACTAGATAATGATGAATTTAGATTAATCCCCTAACATAAATTCAGGGAATTCTATTTATATTTGTATCATAGACCAACAGCATGCTAGTCTTAGAGCTTTGATTTATGTCTGACTTCTACAGATTGCCTATTCCCAACAGCCACTGGTAAAATAAAAGTATTGTTGTTCATCCACGTTAAGAGTCTCTAGTTCAAAATTTTTCTCAACTTCCAAAATACTGACATTTGGGGGAAAGGGGCCATCCTTTGTCTTGTAAAACATTTAGAGGAATCTATGATATTTACTCACTAATGCCAGTAGTAACAGCTAAAACTATTTCTAGGCATCAAGAAATATCCCCTGGAAGGAAAAAAGTCACCCCCAGTGGAAACAGCTATACTAGTTACTAGAAATAAAACGAATGAGAGACTGATAAGATCGTTTAAATGATTTATACATGCTAACAGGTTTTTTAAATCTTATATTCTAGCTGGGTTGGTGTGGCTCAATGGATTGAGCACTAGCCTGTGAACCAAAGGGTTGCTGGATCGATTCCCATCAGGGCACATGCCTGGAATGGGGACCAGGTCTCTATTGGCGAAGCGTGAGAGAAAACCTCACACTGATGTTTCTGTTCCTCACTTTCTCCCTATCCTCCCATCTCTCTAAAATTAATAAATAAAATATATTTCTTCATCTTACATTGTAGAACATATAAGTCAATAGCACATAACATAGAAAACCTGCTTATCAAAATGTAAGCTTAACAGCAAGTAAATAAGACAGAAAAATATGAACAAATTAGTTATAACCCAGCCACTCATTTCCTAGGGGGAAAAATACACATTTTGATAGATACAGCATTATAGGGAGGCGTGTAAAGAGAATGTTAGGGGAAAATAATAGCTCTGGAGTATGTTCTTACTTGGTGTTTGAACAAAGATGTTTTTACAGATTTATTGAGAAAGCGTGTCAGATTCATCAGATCTTTTGCTGAAGCAATGTTGCCATCACTCCATAGAAGAAGCTTCTCTGAACCACTCTAGCTCTCGAGGAACTTCCAACATGAATTTTTTCTGATAGTCCTTTTTTGATTCTTGAACTCTGCTCCCTTTCTGTGCTTGGGATTTCTCCTCTTAAAAGGATTGGGCTAATGCAGTCTGTGTGAGCTGTGGGTGTTTCCCAGGCATCTTTGTGGATGTACTGTAGATGATGGGAAATCCTCACAAAGGAAGAATTCCTGGTGGCTGATCATAAAGAAACACAAAGTAAATGAATAATCTTTTTCCTTAAATTGGATTGAAGGAAAGAGTTGCTACTCACCTCTTTTAAATGGCAGAATCACCTGTAAACCCAAAGGTTGCTGGTTTGATTCCCAGCCAGGGCATTGTAACCAAGTTGCAAGCCAGGTCTCCAGCCAGATCCATAGCTGGAGGTAGGTGAATGGCAACCATACATTGATGTCTCTCTCCCTCTGCCTCTCTTTCTTCCCCTCTCTCTAAAAATAATAAATAAAATCTTTAAAATATAATAAGTAAATAAATAAATAGCAGAATCCCAAACCATTCCTCTTCCAGCTTTCTCTAGACTTTCTGTATATCTTTTCATAAGGATATTTCCTATCTGATTCTTCTCAACTATCAAAATGATGAATTTCAGCTCCCCCTTTAGAACAAGGGCATGTTTGTAGACTTCAGAGCCCTCAAAAGTTCACAAGTTTTAGAAGGCTGAAAGACTCATCTGTATCAGGTGACTGGAGTGATGGGTCAAAGAAGTTCTTAAAATAAAATATTTGCTAAAATCACTAAGTGATCAAAGAGCCCTTTCTACCTTTTTCTAAGTTAAAAACAAAAGTGCTCATGTCCAGAAATGGAGATAGAAAGGCAGCTTTTAAGGGCTGGTTTGCTGTATAACCAGTGACTCTTGATTAGGTTATATTTAAAGAATTTTTTTTAGGGAGATTAGCAAAGATGTGAAATTAATCCTATCCTCAAGTTTGAAGAAACTTCATTCCTCATTATTAGCATCTATCTAAAGACCTCTGGAATGTAATCCTTAAAAGGTTTACGGATGTTCTTTCCAGACTCAATATAAGAATATTCAGGGAGCCAAGTTCATTTCTCCAGACCAGATAGTATGTTTGAAAGGCTCATGGCTGGAAAGACTTCTGGAAGATACCACCACCCCACTTGGAAGACCTGATCCTTGAGCTGACCTCTTCCTAGCTTTCCTTCTACAGAAGGCATTGGAGACCACGGACATGCTCCTTAGGTGAGTGCACAATGAAGCATGTTAGAGTTGCTGCAACTTGCTTACAGGAAAACTAAAATCTTTCCTAATTTTAATTTATCACCAAACAGGTTGTTTCTATCAAATGACATTGTTTCACAACTTAGTGAAATGATTCCATTCCTGTCTTCGTATACCAGGATGCTGAAATTAATATGATGATTAATGTTACTTTTTAATGGATTCCTTAGTTGTTCCTATGTATTAAAAGGACTCAGAAAATAGTTCCCAGGTATCCTGTAGATTTGTACTGGCATAGATTGAAAACACTTTTTAGGAATATCTGATTTTACATATAGTAAACATTAAGACTACTCTAAATATAGTGCCTGCTTGTGTGCATGGGAGAAGTGACATTTAAAATATACCTAGATCACACATTCAGTGATTTGAGAGCAATACAGGGTGAAAGCAATCAAGTGGCAAAATTTTAGTAAAAAAAACCAACATACCACAAAAGCATTATATTTTAAAATAAATTTATTCTTATATGTAAATACATAAACATAGTCATTAATTTTTAAATTGTTTGTATAAGTCTTCATTTGCTGCAATAATAGCCTCCACTCAACTTTGGAATTTCAAGCACACCTTCATTAACATTTCTTTATCCATGGACATCATTATGGTTTCAATCTTAGCTTTAACAGCCTCTTTATTGGAATGACATTGTTCAACTTCTCTCTCACAAACGCTGCACACATCATAGTCTAAAGGATTTGTATCTGGTAAACTTGGCAGCCAGATTTCCTTTGATCAGAATTCAGGAACACTGACACTGAGAAATTCTTGCCCCTTTTTGGCATTATGTGCTGGTGCACATCATGTTGGAAGATACAATGATGTCCATTTTTGACCTGCTTCATCCACGGTACAACTACGTTTCTCAAAACATCAAGGTACAACAATAAAATTAAAAAAAAAAAAATCAAGGTAAACATTAGCTGTCACCTGATGCAGGGTCATGTTATTTCCTTCATTGCTAACAACTCCTAACATCATCACTGTAGCAGGAAATTTTGTTTTTGTGACAATTGGGACTTCATTAAGATTCTCACAGAGCCACCTGTTGTTTCCTCTATTGACTAGTTGGTCCTACTGAAAATTCTTTTCATTGGAGAAAAAACTCAGAGGGTTTTTCTCTTTGGAATATTTCCATTTTGTTAGCAGTTTCCTTGCTTTTTCCAAGTGACTTTCTTTTGTCTGCTGTGTCATAAAGTGGCCTCTTCTAAGAACATATGATCTGTATCTGATATCATCAGCACTAATCTTGCAAACTATTGCATCTGACATCTATAGTTCTCTTGCTTTGGAGTGTATTGACTTTCTTGGATCTTCACTGATGATCTTCTGGATTCTGTGTACAATATCTGAACTTGTGCTGTCCTTGCATACCTTATGCCTTTTCCTTGTTGGTGTGGTGACACCAGGATCAGCATCATACAGCTTCTCCACGTTGTAAACTGTACATAAAGGGATGTATTGAAGTCCTCAATTTCCTTAGCAGTTCACCTTGCATGCAGCCCAGAAATTATGGTTGCTCTAACATCATATTCCTTTGACATGATGGTTGCTCTTAGAATTTAATACTTTCTATCTGAAACAATGATGTTAAATCATAACTTTAGAAACATAGCTTTTCAAAACAAATAAGAAGGACATGAAATAATGAGATGTAAAGTTATTGCCACTTTATCGAGCACACCCTATATTTTTGTAACGTGAATGAAATATCTCTGAAGAAACATGAGTTTTCTGAATTATGAATTTTAAAGAAGGTAAGAAATGATTGGGCTGGCAGAAACGTAACACTGGTGAATGAACAGAAATGAATAACGAAGTTTGAGGCATATCTCTTTTTAACTAACGTGGACAGGAGGACCCCATTTTAAGCAAAATACATTTTTAAAAGCATGCTTTGTTTTTTGGTGCTGGTTATTACAGTTCTTGGTGGAAAATGGCACCTGACATTAGTCTTGGTTCAAAAACTGAAGTTCTTGAGCTGTGGCAAGAGAAGAATTCAGAGCCAAACTCAAATTTCACACACACACACACACAATGGGGGGGGGGGGGGGAGAGAGAGAGAGAGAGAGAGAGAGAGAGAGAGAGAGAGAGAAACACCCTGGGGAAAGCAGGGAGTGGGGAAAGGAACCGGTGTGCTCCAGGCTCTGTACAGAAAGCCAGAATGGCTCCTCCATCCTGAGGACATTTATCTGAGGTCTCATTGGAGGAGCTCGATAGAACATTCCCAGCTTTCCAGGTATGTCCCCTCCTGGTCTCCACTGACTGGTTAGTGCCAGGGGTCATTAGTCATTGTAGCTGGTCCTAATGTCAGCCATGGCATCACTTGCCTGGTTTTGCTGCTTTTTTGGGCCTGGAACTGAAACACAGCTGAGGCCTAGATGTGAACTTCAGGGATTCATGCTTAAGGGAGTGGCCGTACGAGGGCCTGTAGTTTTGCCCCATTGCTAGGCCCTGGGATCTCTGCCCTGGGGACCCTCTGCGCCTGGGCCTTCACCCTGGCTCTTGTAGCTTATCTAACTGCCACTACACTTGTGACTGTGTCCAAGTGCTACCTTATTGCAATGTGAAGAAGTGCTTGATAATCGTTTTGAAAATTTGAAAGTAGAGTAATTCTCTTGAATTTGTGGTTGCTTTGATTAAGTGATGTAAATAATAAAGGAAGGCAAATGAAACCCATTGGTGTTCATCATTTAAGTAGATTCTGGTTAGAATCTGATCCTTCTGACAATGTTTACTTTCCTCCTCATTAACTCTTAATATAGTCACATGTTTGTTAAAAAAAAAAAAAAAAAAAAAAAAAAGTTGTGGGTTGTGGATTCTGATTGAGATGTAAAAGGACATCCAAGGAGAAATGCCTGACAATTGAATGAGGTGGTAAGAATAGAAGCCAAGTATCTTGAGTTAAGTTAATGACTGGCCTTGAGTGTGTTAGGTAAAGTTTGAGAACCTTGAGGATTCAGCACCTGGAGCTATAAATTGGGGTCAAACAGTTGAAACTCAAGCAATTTGGAGAAAGTAAGGCATCAGTTAAATTGGGGTTCTTTTCTATGCAAGAGAAAAGGGGGCAGAGGTTGATAGTGTTGGTTAGAAATCCAGGAATGTTCTCTACTATATCTACTTAAAGTGGGAGCTTTCTTTGTGTCTCAGCCTGCCATTTGTGTCACATGCCCTATCACGCCTGTTCTGCTCTAGACACACTGTTACTGAGTCACAACCTGAGTTGAATTTTGCTTAGACCTTTGTGTCTCCTGGGCAGAGGAATAACCTCCTGATTTTCTTCCCTCAGAAAAATGGATTCAGACCTGTCACAGGCCTTTCAAGAAGACCTCACCTGTCTCATCTGCTTGAGTTACTTTACAGACCCCGTCACCATGGGCTGTGGTCACAGCTTTTGATTGTCATGTCTCTTGGTATCCTGGGAGAAAGTCAAAAACCTTGCCTATTGCCCTGTGTGCAGGAAACCATCAGGGCAGACAAATTTCAAAACCAATATGCTTCTAAAAAATCTGGTGTGCATTGCCAAGAAAACCAGTCTGCAGCAGTTCCTGAGCTCTGAGCACTACAGGTATGGGCAACACAAGGAGACAAAGCAGATCTTCTGTGAAGCTGACAGGACCCTGCTCTGTGTGGGCTGCTCTAGTGCTCAGAAGCACCAGGCTCACAGACACTGCCCCATAGAAGAGGCTGCTGAGGAACACAGGGTAAGTGCCACCTCTGAGGACCCACTGATTGCTGGAGGACACTGCAGTGAAGGTAACGTTGGGACCTGAGAATTATTATGATGATTAAATCCTCTCTTTACAACATGTGAAGTGCCAACTTAAGTGTCACTGAGTGAGTGTGAGGAAAACACAGTTGTATACCTGCCTTCATGGTGGTTGCATTAATGGGAGGGTAATTAAGTTAATGGTCATCATTAGTTTGATGATATCGAATTGTGCTCAAGGCATGGGAAAACCCTCATTTTGAGAAAAAAAATACAAATGCAAAAAGGATTTTCTGTGGGGTACATATTTGTTAACACAGGACAAAGGACTAGGATAAAGTATAATAGAATTGGCAGAGGACAAGTATCACTAGCTCAAAATTCTGATGCAAGATGCCTCACTACCTGAGAAGTAGCCATGCTAAGTAAATTCCTGATCAGTTTTCCTAGACAAATGACTAGTATTGTGTAGTTATAGAGGTTCAAATCTTCTAACATTTATCATGAGTGAAAGCAAATAGGGAAATATCTCGATCCCTCTTCTCTCCATAAAGTACATTTATCTAATATCCCTTGATTATATATATCATTAATGGTTGCAAACTTAAATTTACTTGCTTTCCTGGTGCTAAAATTCAATTTTTAAAACAGGCAAAGCTGTCAAATCAAATGAGATCTTTATGGAAAAAGATTCCAGAAGTTTAAAGAACTCTCAGTAAAGATGGTCGAATGTCTGTCTGTTGGATGGTAAGTAGGAGACTATGTCCCTGTGAACCAGGTTGACACAGACATGGTGTTACCATCTTTACTAGTTTCTCATGGCTGAGATAACAAATTGCTTTAAACTACAGAAATTGATTACCTTGTAGCTCTAGAGGCTACAGGTCTGATGGTGAGGTATGGCAGAGCCACCCTCCCTCCAAAGGCTCTAGGGGACGATCCTCTCCTGCCCTTCCATCTGGTGGCTCCTGGCATTCCTTGCCTGGGGCAGTGACACTGCAATCTTGGCTTCTCTCTCTACATGGCTGTCTTCCTGTGTCTCACTGTCTTATATCTCTATTGTCATTCATTTCTGAGGTCAGGCGCCATTCATTGGATTTAGAATCAACACTAAATCCAGGATAAACTGAACTTCAGGTGCTCAACTTATTTATTAGAGAGACTGAATTTCCAAGTAAGGTCAAGTGCATCACAGGTAAAGAATATTAGGACCTGGAGATAACACATGGGGGAAAAATAATTTAAACTACTAGAACCTCCAATACAATGAATGAAGGTTATCCTGAAATTTCCAGATTCAATTTTTTCTGAAGAAAAAATAAAGAAAAAAAGTTTATCTTCTGATATGTTATGTACACTACTCCCCTTTATTCTATGAGCAATACATGCCAAGACCCCCCCAGCGGTTGCCTGAAATCTCAACTAGTACCAAACCTTCTATCTATTATGTTTTTCCCTGTGCAGTCTAAATTACTTCTTACCTGGGGAACATTATCAAGTAAAATGAGAGTTACTTGAATATAAACACTTCAATACCATGACAGTGGATCTGATCAACACAGGTGCTACGTGACTAACAAGAGGTAGTGAATACAGCATGGATACTCTGGATCAAGAGATGATTCATGTCCCTGGAAGGCAGAGAGTAACAATGTTAGATTTCAACAGAATGGCATGCTGTTTAAAACCTAAGAATTGTCCATGAGTGGAATATTCCATTTAGTATTTCCAAACCATGGCTGACTTCAGGTAACTGGAACTGAGGAAAACAATATGGTGGAGAAGAGAGAGATTGTATGTAGATTATATGCGGCTAGGAGAGAAACTGTTGATGTAAAGTTTCCTGTATGCTAAGAATTGTCCAGTAAGTTCTTCAGGATTCTTTTCTACAACTAGAATTACTGGGTCAGAGGCAGGCATATTTTGGAGATTGTAATGCACATTTCCCAACTATTCTCTGCTAATGTCAAACATCTCAATGGTATATGACAGTACCCACTTCATGATTTCAGGGATATTACATAATATTATGTCTTAATATATGCCAATTTCATAGTTTAATTGTGATTGTTTGCTTATGTGCTTTTAGATTGGGTTGCTTATGTCCTTCATGAGAGTTTGCATATGTGCCATTTTCTTCCTTTAATGGGAGGTCATAATTTTTAATAACAGAAAATATCTTAAAACAATCAGAATTAAGTATTACAAGCATAGATATTCAACATTGATTTATTTAAAGTTTAGATAATTAACTCACACCTATAGATTTTTTATGACCATAACTACCTACAAAACTAGTTGTTAGGTTTTTCTTTTTTTAGATTTTATTTTATTTTTAGAAAGAGGGAAAAGGAAGGAGAAAGAGAGGGAGAGAAACATCAACATGTGGTTGCCTCTTGCATGCCCCCAAACAGGGGACCGGCCCGCTACCCAGGCATGTGTCCTGATCAGGAATTGAACCAGGGATTCTTTGGTTGGCAGGCCAGCACTCAATCCATTGAGCTACATCAGCCAGGGGTATTTGTTAATTTATTTTGTAGTCCAGTGAACAGTGTGTTTATTGTGCGTGTAGCTGTGGGCCTGAAGAGGTAACAGGAAGGGAAAGGCTCTGGCTTCCAGGGAAGCAGCAGAGGTGGCTTCTTGGGGACATTTACCAAATTCTAAAGAGCGCTGGCTAAACGCAAGGCCTCCAGGTGTGTGTTCTGGAAACTGGGTGGCTGGTGTTGTGTGAGGGGGAGGGGAGTGTGGTCTGAAAAGCGCTGAAACAGACCCCCCAGGAGTGGAGCACTAGCAGGAGGCTGGGCTGCCTGCTGTCCTGCATCGCCCTCTGGCGGCGGGCGGGGGAACCTGCAGGTGGCTCTGGGGAGTGTGCAGCCTCACACAGGCTGGGAGGGCTTGCCTTTGTCCTTGGCCCCAGGTGCCTGCTCTGCACAGTGTGCAGCCTCCAGTGACAGCTATGGCATCTGCAGGGTGTTGGGTGACACTTCAACTGTGAATGTAGTAGATCCCGGGCTGGTGGGTGGGGGTATCCCAGTGACCAGGTAAAGGCAGGGACTGGGTGTTAGGGGGAAGGTGCCAGAGCCTTCTGTGCCATCTGTAAACTCGGTGGTATGTCAAAGGTATGCGGTATATCTGGCAGTATATTTTCTTTTTTCTTTTTCTTTTTCTGGGAGTATATTTTCTATTAAAATAGCTTTTCTTTTTTAGCGAGGCTTACTCTGGTTACCAAAAATATTGCCCATATAAAAGAGAAGATCATTTTTAAAACTCACACCAACAAGGTATCACCATAGATAAACACAATGAGTTTAGACCTCCAGAAATTTCCATGTACAAATTTTGGCTGTGTCTATGTAGTATATGAATCAGGTGAGCAAGCCAAAATAAACTCATATTAAATACTGCATTATAATATGATATGCAGTATAATATAATATGAACTGTTAACGTGTTTTTTTTTACTTTAATTTTAGTTTTAGTTTTAGTCTCATTGTGGGACTACTCAGATAATAAATTACTTGTTGGAAATTTAGTAAATCAATTTTAATACACATGAAAAATGGATTAAAAAAAGTTTATGAAGTCAGATATTGTAAACAACAAAGCCATCATTTCAGTCATGATATCCTGATAGCTAATTTGAGTTTTATCAAATCACATGTAGTTTTTGTATGTCTTGGCTCTCTCAACACAGAATTAAAGGCAGTCATTCACATTTTACCTCAAATGCCACCTTAACCTCTAAACACTGAGTGGCGTGAGGGGTGAAAGGACTGAAACCGTTTCAACAGCCACCCAGAAGATGAGAGAATGTCAGATTCTGGATGGCAGGGAAAAACTGAAATTAGCGCGGAGGGGAAGGACCCATATTCAAATACCATGTTGAAATACAGACACATGAGGGAGCAGGAATGGAAGTAGAAGGTGGGACCCAGAAACTCAGACAAAAATACCATGTAGATGTTGTTTAACAATCAACACCAAGGATGAACCAACAACCAGGGGTGGGAGAAGGGGGTTAAAGAGCTTATTCCTGGAAATTTCGTGAGGGAATGACTCAATGTAGGGTGGGATGGTGGGTCTCGCTGGTTTTCGCCACTGGAGAACCGTGATGAGGGCGGAGCTTCAGGGCTCCCTTTATAAACGCCTGTCAGAGGCCAGCCGCTCCTTCTGCTTGGAGACCCCTGGAGTTGGCGGGACTGTGGAGACTTCAGAAGGTCGCAGAGGCCTTCTGGTGCTGAGAGCCCAGACAACACAGAACCCCTGGCCCAACAAGCACCGGCAAGAGGAATTCTACAATCCTAAGGTGAGCACACAACTTGCGGGAAAAAGAAAGTTCTTTCTTGTATAAGTAACCATTATGCCACTGGAGCTCCCAAAATGTTCTTTAAGAAATAAAAAATTTAACCATCAGCTGGCTTAAGACTTTCCTCAAATAATGTAATTTGCTTAGTTAATTGAAATTATGTAATTTTAGTTTACTCGAGCTATAGAATTTTAATGTTATCGTTTTGATATTTACCAAATTGCACAAATATTTTTAAGTTTTATGTTCTTTGTACAAGTTGTGCTATTAGGGAAAGTTGTAGATTTTCTTTTTGGGGGGCTGATTTAGGAGGATCTTATTCTTTTTTAAATGAATTTATTGTTGTTGTATTACAATTGTTTCATTTTTTCTATGTTCCTGACCCCTGCCCCACTCATCCTATCCTGTCTCCCACAGTCAATTCCCCCCTCCCTTGTCCAGGTCCAGGGGTCATTCACACTAGCTCCTTACCTAAACCTCTCCGCCTCGTTCTCCGCTGCTTCCCCCTGTCCCACCTTTTGGCCTCACCCCTCTGGTCCCAGTCATTTTTCTCTTTCTTTCCAGTCTCTGGTTCCACTCCGCTGGTCTGTTTGTTTTGTTCAATAGTTTCCTGTATTGGGTGAGGTCATATGGTAGTGCTCTTTGGCCACCTGGCTAATTTCACCAAGCTTAATACTCTCCAGCTCCAATCATGCTATCAAAAAAGTTAGGAGTTGCTTCTTTCTTTCTGCTGTGTAGTATTCCATTGTGTAACTATACCAACTTTTTTGATCCCTTCAATCACTAATGGACACTTAGGCTGTTTCTACTATTTGGCTATTGTGAAAAGTGCTGCTATGAACTTAGGGGTACATAGGTTCTTCTGAATTAGTGTTGCAGGGTTCTTTGGGTATAGCACTAGAAATGGAATCCCTGAGTCAAAAGGCAGTTTTACTTTTAGACTTTGAGGTAATTCCAAACTTTTCCATAGTGGCTACACCAGTCTGCATTCCAACCAACAGTGCACTAGGGTTCACTTTTCTCCACATTCTCACCAGCACTTTTTGTTTGTTGATTTGTTAATGATGGCCATTCTGACAAATATGAGGCGGTATCTTATCGTGGTTTTAATTTGCATCTCTCTGATGGCTAATGATGTTGATCATTCTTTCATATGCTTATGGGCCCTTAGTATGTTCTCCTGAGAGTGTTTGTTCAGATCCTTTGCCCAGTTTTTGATTGGGTTGTCAGTGTTTTGGTGTTGAGTCAAATAACTCTTTTATATATTTTGGAGATTAAACCCTTATCTGAGGTATCATTAGCAAATATGTTTTCCCATATAGATGTTTCCCTTTTAATTTTGCTGATGTTTTCATTAGCTGAGCAGAAACCTTTTTCTTTGATGAAGTACCAGTTGTTTCTTTCTTCCTTTATTTCCCTTGCTCAATGAGAAATATAGGTGAAAATATTGCTGCATGGAATATCTACAATTTTACTTCCTAGGTTTACCTCTAGAACTTTTATGGAGGCACAGCCCATGTTTAAGTCTTTTATCCCTCTTGAGTTAATTCTGGTGTATGGTATAAGTTGGTGGTATAGTTTCATTTTTTGCATGTTTCTTTCCAGTTCTCCCAACATCACTTATTGAAGAGGCTATTCTGACTCCATTTTATGTTCCTTTTCCCTTTGTCGAATATTAGTTGACCATAGAGACCTGGGTTAATTTCTGGGCTCTCTATTCTGTTACATTGATCTATATGTCTATTCTTATGCAGTTCCAGACTGTTTTAATTACAATGGCTTTGCAATATAGTTTAATATCCAGTATTGTAATTCCTCCTACTTTGTTCTTCTTACTCAATATTGCTGTGGCTATATAGGGTCATTTTTGGCTCCATATCTTTTTAAAAAAGATTTGTAATTATCTATTTTTAGAGGGAGGGAAAATGACAGAGAATAAGAGGGAGTGTGCCTCTCACATGCCCCCATCTGGTGACCAGAGCTGTCACCCAGGCATGTACCCTGATTGGGGATCAAATCAGCCAACCTTTAGTTTGCAGGCTGGTTCTCCATCCATTGAGCCATACCAGATAGGGCTGAATTTTTGAAATATTTGTTTTGGAAGTAATTTGTGAAATATGTTGTTGGTATTTTTAAATTAAATATGATGTTGCTGTAGGTTTCTTGTATATGGCCATTATTATGTTGAGATATGCTCCCTCTATTCCTGTTTTGCTGAGTGTTTTAATCATAAATGGGTTCTGTATTTTATTAGATGCTTTTCAGCATCAATTAATATGATCATATGGGTTTTGCCTTTCATTTTGTTTACATGGTGTACTGTGTTTATTGATTTGTGAATTTTCTACCATCCTTGCACCCCTGGGGTACATTCCACATGATATGGTGGATGATCTTTTTAATGTATTGCTGGATCCAGTTTGCCAGCATTTTGTTCAGGATTTTAGCATCTATGTTCATCACAGATATTGGTCTGTTGTTTTCTCTCTTTTTGTATCGTGACCTGGTTTGGGGATTACAATGGTACTGGCCTCATAGAACTTTTGGAATAAGTTGAGAAGGATAGGAGTTTTTCCTTCTCTAAATGTTTTATAAAATTTGCCTGTGTAGCCTTCAGGTCTGGGACTCTTGTGCACTGGGAGTTTTTGATTACTGGTTCAATTTTACCAGTTGTGATTGGTCCATTCAGGTTTTCTACTTCATCTTGATTTAGGTTTGGAAAATTATGTTTCCAGAAAGTAATCCATTTCACTCAGGTTGTCAATTTTTTTTTTTTCATATATCTATTTATAGTAATCTGTCATTTCTGATTTTGTTGATTTGGGTCCTCTCTTTCTTTTTCTTGATGAATCTGGCTAAAAGTTAGTTTATTTTATTTATCTTTTCGAACAACCAGCTCCTGGATTTATTGATCCTTTGAATTGTACTTTTAGTCTTTATGTCATTTATTTCTGCTCTGATGTTATTTCCTTCCTTCTACTCACTCTGGGCTTTGTTTCTTGTTGTTCTTCTAGTTCTGGTAGTATAATGGTTAGGTTGTTTATCTGAGATTCTTCTGTCCTTTTCAGGTAGGCCTGTATTGCTATGAGCTTCAATCTCCAGACTGTCTTTGCTGTGTCCCGTAGGTTTTGGGCTATTTTGTATTTATTTTCCCATGAAGTTGGTTCCTAGTTTCAAGCTGTTGTGATCTGATAAGATGCTTGATATAATGTCAGTTTTCTTAAATTTGTGGAGGCTTGTTTTGTGTCCTACCATTTGGTCTATCTTTGAGAATGTTAATGTTCCATGTGCATTAGAAAAGAAAGTGTACTTTGCTTCCTTGGAAAAGGTGATAATTTAATGTAGATTTTTGTTAATCAACATAATTTCTTTAAAAAAAATACTTCTTTCATTCTTTGAGAATGAGGAAGGGAGGGAGGAAGACAGGGAGAGAAACACTGATATGTCTCGTTGGGGACTGGGGACCTGGCTTGCAATCCAGGCATGGAGCTCGACACCTTTTGGTTTGCAGACCAGCAATCAATCAGTCCACTTAGCCACACCAACCAGGGCACAATGAGTATAATTTCAATAGTTGTAAATCCTTTAAACATTAGTTTGAAAGCTAGAAGCAAGAAAAGTATGTATTATTGTTATTAACATTGTTCTGGGTATTCTAACCAACACATTTAGAAAGACAAAGGATTAGAAGTAGAAAAACTGTTACTGTTGTCATTCTTTTCAGAAACTGATTATTTACCTATAAAATCAATAATTCACTAAGATATCTAGTTATCTACATTCTCAAAACCTTAATGGTTTTCATCTGAAAATGATACAATTACTTTTATAAGGCATATATTCATGAGGACACAACATGGAAGTAGCCAGGAATATAGGAAAAATAATGAGAGGGCAATGGCCTTAGCTTTTCAAACATATGAAGAAACTAAATAATCAAAGCAATGTGATACTGTGACAGATAGACCAGTAGAACATAATAGTGTCTGTACCTATTTCCATGTCTTTCTAAGTGTCTATGTACTTATCTATGTACCTATGTATGTCTGTCTACCTGTTAATCTTTCCATCAATCCTGAATGCTAAACATGAGATTCCCTGGCACCTGGAACAACAGGAAAAACATTAGGTTTCTGCTGTATGGATGCACTTATTCGAATATCAAAACCAGAATTCATCCTAAATCTGAAACTTGCTCCTTTCTGGAGCCCACTCTTGGCATTGATCCCAACATCCCCAATTGCCCAAATCCTTTTCATTGTACATTCAGTGATGTTCCAGTCCTTATCTCAACCAGCAGAGAAGGTGGTCTACCCTCTCCATGCCCACCCTTAACTGTAAACCCTGGCTGGGCACAGTCCGTCCCCATATGCCAGGGTTGAAGATTCCATCTCTGATTGGGGAACATACAGGAAGCATCCAATGAATGCACACATGAGTGTGAAAATAAATCAGTCTTTCTCTCTTTAAGTCTGTCTCTGTCTGCCCCTCAGCCTGACAGCCCCTCAGCCACTCAACCCCTCAGTCTTATAGCCCCCAGCCCCTGAGTCCATAGCCCCACAGCCTGTCAATAATTACTTGAAATGTCAATGGATTCAATGAACCATGCAAAACACACAGGGTGTTTGGATGGATTAGAAAACAAGTCCCATACCTATGCTGCATGTACAAAAGACATGCATAGAAAGGAAAGGAACAAAATGGAATTTCAAGCAAATATAAACAAAAAAGCCAAGGTAGGAATATTTATATCAGACGAAATGACTTGAAAGGCTATAACAAGAGACAATGAAAGATGAAACAATTCTAATTTCCAGTTCTGGGTATTTATCCAAAGAAATTCAAAACACTAATTTGAACAGGCAGCACTGTTTACAAGAGCCAAGATACTTTCTTTTACCCTCACCCTGAATATGCAGACAGGCTACTACTTAATACCAAACTATCTGGTATCTTCCAAAGAAACACATCTTGAGTACTCCTAAGAACCCTACACCCTGTGAACAAACTTTGATGATCCATGCACATCGGGGTAAGTATACACACAGCCCAGTATACATGTGCAAGACATGCAGAAATACCTCTAGCAAACCATGTATGAAACAATTGCAAAATATCAAACTATTTATAGCTAATGAGTCACACCCACAAACACTAATAACTATATCACATAGTCAGATAACATATAAATACTATTCTCATACTTTGTGCATAAACTCAAAAACCTCTCTCCCTATAAGCACATACATAATCACTTCCCCAAATATATAAGCCTAATAGCCCCTACTGGAATATATAAACACATAGCTCCAGCAAACGTTCCTCCAAATGGCCATGGCCCTTGAATATACACACAAAATCAATACACACACAACTCTCCACAATCCCCTAAATCCCACAATTACCCAGTAAAATACAAATATGCAAACATATCACCCTACACCCTATGTCCCATAATCACACATGATGCCATACTACCTCCACATACATAGCCCCACACTCCCAAATTCACAAGCAGAATTAAGTCTGCCATCTCACAGAACACCACATCAAATCATCCCTCACCACATAACACCAGCATACACAACATGCACTAGCATCGTCAGTTCTGGAAAATCAGAAAAACACACATAACCACACGACATGCCCTGGGTATATAATGACCCTTCTATATTCCCCAATATACAACAAGAAGATCATGGCATCAAGATAGTGAACACAAGCTATCTAAACCATTAGAAAATCCCCAAATACAAGTAGTGGAAGGAAAGAAATGGCAGGTAAATATGCCCCACCCCCAAACATAAAATACAAACACCTAACCACCAACTCCTCCAATACACATGCACTACATCTCAACACCCTCCGCATTCAACATGCAGTCCTACACACTCACAAAAAACAGGCATGACTTCCCCTCAATCACAAATATTCCCAGGCAATACCAGCTCACACATTTCCATACATACATATCAGATTCCCACCAATTAAATACGCACAAACCCCATCTATGCTGGCAATTCTATGATTTGACAACAGACTTCATTAATATTAGAGCCAGCAAATTCACTCACTTCAGTGACAAACAAGAGTGTAGTTTGAACATAAATGTTGGTTGACACTATGTTCATCTATCAGAAAGTATGTGAAAGCCTCATTCATTTCCACTCATGTTCAATTAGTTGAACTACTTCATGCTGAATGGGAGCGGAATTTTCAAATTCAGAAGAAGAGAACTGCCTCAGAGTTTGTGGATTATTCAGAATGCAGGAAACACAGAATGACTCTGAGCGTTGAATAGCTCACATTTATTATTAGACCCCACTGTAGGCCCAGCAATCATGGTCCCCAAAGCAGCCATTTCCCAGTGTTGCCAAGTCCCTGGTGTAAACACCACAAGTGAGCTGTGTGTGCATGAGTGTGTGTGGGGGTAGCGGGGGGTTGAGGGGGACAGGGTGCACAAAGACCCGGGGTTAAAATAGCCCAAAGCTTGAACAACAATGGTGGAGCCGGGTGATACCTAAGCAGTGAAGAGTCCAAGCATCCCATTCTGTGTGCTTTTAATATGTGTGTGAATTCACAGAACCACCAACACAATCAGGATTCATAATATTCCATTACAAAGATCCCTTGTCCTCCTTTATAGCCACAACCAATTCTTATTCTTTCTGTCCCTAACCTCTGCCAACTACTAATATGATATCTATCTCTATGATTTTGGCATTTCAAGAAATTTTGTATTGATTGATTTTAGAAAGAGGAAGGGACAGAGCATGATCTATTTGTTATTCCACTTATTTACAGATTCATTGATTGATTCTTGTATGTGTCCTGAGATTGAATACTCTAACCAACTGGCCTACTCAGCCAGGGTTCAAGAATTTTTAATATGTAGGATCATGCAGTAGAAACCTTTTGAAATTGATTTTTCAAACTCACCACAATTACCCTGTGATCCATCCAAGTTTTGCCTGTTTTTATCATTTGTTCCTTTTTATTGCTGAGTAGTATTTCATGGTATGGATACACCATGGTTTGTTTGACCATTCATTCACCCACTGAAGGACATTTGAGTTGTTTCCAGGTTAGGGATATTATGAGTACAACATATACACATTCATGTCCATGGTTTTGTATGAATATAAACTCATTTTATAGCTCTAGGATAAATGGCCAAGAGTTCAATTGCTGAGTCATGTGTTTAGCAAATATGTAGTTTTATAAGGAACTTCCATATTCTCTTCCTTGACAGCATTTGGTGTTGTCACTATTTTTATTTTAGCCAGTCTGATAGATATCTCATCGTGGTTTCAATGTACATGTCTCTAATGGCTAGTGATATTGAATGTACTATCCTGTGCTTAGCTAATATCTGTGGGTTTTTTAAAAAGATTTTATTTATTATTTTTAGAGAGAGGGGAGGGGAGAGAGGCAGAGAGGGAGAGAGACATCAATGTATGGTTGCCTTTCACCTGCCTCCAGCTATGGACCTGGCTAGAGTCCTGGCATGAAACCTGATTATGTGCCCTGGCTGGGAATTAAGCCAGCAACCTTTCGGTTCACAGGCTGGGGCCTTATCCACTGTGCCACCAGCCAGGGCCTGTGTATTATTTTTAGTAAAATATCTTTTCATGTCATTTGCCTATTTTCTAATTAGGTAGCTTGGTTTTTATTTTTCACCGTAACTTCTTTACATATTCTACATTGAAGTTCATCATCAAATATATGGTATACACATTATTTTCCCTAGTCTGCAACTTGTCTTTTCATTGTTTATGGGCCTTTTCCAGGGCAAAGTGTTTGATTTTGATGAAATATAATTTTACAAGTATTTCTACTTTTGTTGATTGTGATTTT
This sequence comes from Noctilio leporinus, assembly GCA_004026585.1. Classification (NCBI taxonomy): domain Eukaryota; kingdom Metazoa; phylum Chordata; class Mammalia; order Chiroptera; family Noctilionidae; genus Noctilio; species Noctilio leporinus. Next base: position 117,295 of record PVIW01003125.1, on the reverse strand, counting down.
GTTTTCAAGCATAAAAAGTACTATCTGGCCCCTGGACCAAGGATATTCTCATATTATTATTATTATTATTATTATTATTATTATTATTTACCATTTCAATCATATCTTATTTAAAAATTTTTTTAAAGATTTTATTATTTTTAGAGAGAAGGGCAGGGAGGGAGGAAGAAGAGCAGAAAAACATCAATGTATGGTTGCTTTTCACCTGCCTCCAGCCACAGACCTGGCTGGAGGCCTGGCTTGCAACCTGGTTATGTGCCTTGACTGGGAATGGAACCAGCAACCTTTGGTTCACAGTCTCATATTATTTTTAATAAAAGTTTTATTGTTTTACATTCTCTGATCCATTTAGATTAATTTTTGTTTTAGCTGTGAATTCAGTCCAAGCTCATTTGACTAAATTCAATTTGGAAATCAAATTGTTCCAGCTGACTACCCTTCCTCCTTTGAATTGCTTTTGCATCCTTTTAAAAGTTAGGTATATTTGTGTGGATCCTTTACTTTTTAACAAAATAAAAAGCTTAATATTCACTAGTTGTGGAATGTCAACATTTTTTTAAGAGGGGATAATTCTGAACTTATAATAAAATACCTTCACATGTCAAATTGGTCAATATGCAGAGCACTTTTTCCTTTAAATACAATAAAATGAAAAATAATTCAAACCACTGAAATAATCACCCAAGAATAAGTAATAAAAAAAAATATTAAGATAAGTTGCTTTGTTCTATACATTATAATGAGTTTAGAAAAATCTATTTTAACCATGAATAAGCAATATCTTGTGTCCCATCCCTCATTCCTGTGCCTTGAGACTGGAATTGATGTAATATGGCACCCTGTGGAAATATTCTCCATCACAGGCTATTATGAAAAGCACTTAGGGTATGTATTTCTTGTAAAAGCCATTTTCTGCTTTCTCAGTTTCTCAAAAAATCATGTAACTATAGAAAAGGTTTCCACCACTCTTTTCTTTTTAAAGATTTTTATTATTTTTAGAGAGAGGGGAAGGGAGAGAGACAGAGAGAGAGAGAGAGACATCAATGTATAGTTGCCTTTTACCTGCCTCCAGCTATGGACCTGGCTGGAGATCTGGTCTACAGCCTGGTTATGTGCCTTGGCTGGGAATCGAACCAGTAATCTTTGGGTTCACAGACTGGTGCCTTATCCACTGTTCTACCACCCACGGCCTTTTTTCCCCTTTCTTAAAAAACAGCTGTATATATTTGCATCAGGGAACTATAGCATTTAGATATATTTGTGGTAATGTATTTATATATTATTTGTAGAAATATTTTTGAGTAATTTAATTTGTTAAATCAATTGTGTCAGATAATTTTGATTAAAATGAGAAATATAGATCAGGCAGGGTTTTTCTTTCTCCTGTAAAAAGTTAAAGATTCTTCCCTGCCTGATGCGGGTCAGTGGATTGAGCCCTTGCTGCCTATGGAGCTCTTAGTTATGCCAGTCCCTGGGATCAGAACAATGAATTCAGAATCCTTGGGACTAGGCTCCAATCACTGGCATGTCTCAGGTGCCAGGTGATTCTCAAGTGTAGTCATTATGTTCTAAACCTAAGGGACCCAGTGTGTAGGGAGAAGCGCGCCTGCAAGTTAAAAACCATAAAAAGTGACACTGTGTCTGGCCTCTTCTGCTACCTCAAATGAATTTCAAAGTAGGGACAGAGGTAGAGATGAATTTAAAAATGGTCCTCAAAATAGCCAACACTGGATGATATTTGCATACAACATGACCCATATGCCATGAGGTCAATCTGTTCAGAATATTATTTAAATCTAACAAGTAAGTGGAAAGAATCCTGTTACTAGTTCCAAGTCCTTGTGCCTGATGCTTTGAAAGGGCAAAACTCAAAATGACCAAGTTTGGAGTAAGAAAATGTTTATTGATCCAGAAGGTGCCAACGGAGAAGGTGAAAGATTGAATGGTGCCTCCAATCCTTTTTAAAAGTACAGAGTTCAGGTTTCTTTTATGAAAAGCTAAGGGGAAAACAAGAAAGATAAGTAATTGATGACCCAAAGAGCTCTGGGCACCAGCAGGGGTTTCAGGAACATTGTGCTTAGTCTTTTGACCTTAACTGGTATGAGTGCAGGTCATGAGGTTCTTGCAAATCTTGCTTAAAGGACACATACTTCCCTTATCTCCTTGGGAAGGGCCCTTTCTGGGAAGAGGCTGCTTTTGTAAAACTCCAGCCCCAAGCAGAATTCCTCTAAGAATTAACATGTCTATGTGCAGGAATATACTCATCTAAAGGCCAGGCAAGCAAAGCAGGCTTGGACAAGTGTTCGGTCTTGCGGTGTGAGTGACTAGAGCTACAGGTTCTGAATTCTGGGAGACCACGTCTGGGTTGGTGGCGAAGAAAAACCTTCGTGGAGCCTTCACATTTGGCATGCTTTAACAGAAGCACAGTAAGCTAACTACCGAATGGCTGGGCAGCTCATGGGGGGTTGACAAGCCTATGCACAGTTCTTCCACCCCCAGACAGAAAAAGACTAGCTTACAGCAGAGACATTTTATACATACCTTGAAACAAAACAGCAGCTTTCCCAGGGGCAACATTTGCCTATTCAGAGTTGCTATACTGCTTGCCCTTGAGTCCCCACAGGAAAGAGATTTGTTCCCAGGCCCCTAATAGGCAGCCTCCAGCAGAAGGTCAGCCATATACAGAGAAAGAAGACAGGGGACCAGCCCCCCCAACCTGACAGCCCACCCCCTATATGGGTGCAGCAGTATAGTGCTGGATCTCTGAAACCATGTCCCACAACAACAATCCAGAGCACTACATCCCACTATTACTATCCCAGAAATAACAGCTAGGCTGCATAGGATCCAACGCCAGGTGGTCCCCAGGGAGTGCCACCACTTAACTAGGGGATCCTCTGATTAGATTTGTATGGTTTGCACCTCCTTATCTATTTCACAGAGGCACCCTGTATGTCCTACTAATGGTCAGGAAGGTACACGTAACATTGTACTCATATGAAAGCACATGTGCCACCTTGGGCAGCAGTGAGTATGTGTAGGGCTATATGGTTCTGCAAGACCATTTATCTCATTTGTGTGGTGTCATTAATGTGTGGCGGGTCTGGTTAAAAGCTATGGTCACATTCTGAGCTAGGGCTTCAATGTCCAATTCCACCTTGATAGTCCCTCCTTGGGGAATAAAGAGGGCCAAGGGATAAAACCACCAAGGGGCATGCTTTTCATGGTGCCACCTGTGATAGAGTCCAAGTTAGAAGTAGGCTGGGGCAAAGTAGTCAACACTCGCCCTTGGGTGTAGGGGTGCCCCCAAGTACAGCGTCCTGCCCACCAGGCAGGCAGATACAGCCAGTCATGCTGGCTGCAAACCCACATAAATCCCGCTGGGAGATAATCAGTTGGCTTGGTCCCAGTACAGAGGTGTTCACCCCACCAGGTAGCACCACCCATGTGCATTATAGTGCACCGGTTGTTCAATATAGCAGGGAACCTGAGCATGAAGGTACAAGTCCTCAGCTATTAGTCACCCAACCACTACCAATGACATAGCCCACCCAGGGTTTGGGGTTCCAATGGTCCTTTCATAATGGTAGTGCCCCTGTCATATGCCAAAGTATCCATGAGTTCCAGCACTGAAGGCACAGCCGAATGGAGAGGGGGACTACTTTGTTCAGTCCCTGGTGGTCCTCAGGTTTCTTCACCAGCCCAGCAGGGGAGTTTAAGGGGTTATGTATTGGCCGCACAATGCTTGCTTTCTCCAGATGGAGGACAGTTTCCCCTATTTCCTGATGCCCCTCCGGGAGCCGATACTGACTGGGCAGACCACCAGTGGGTGGTACAGGTGCCCACGCTGCGCTGACTTCACCACTTGATCCCACAGTCTGAATTCTCTGAGCGGTCTGAAGGGTGAGACCTTGCAAAATGTCAATGTCCAATAAATGTCCAGGAGCTCCTGAAACATAACTTGGTACTGGCAGGTGGCAACTGGCTAATAACCAGAGTTAGGGTCATCTGCTCTACCTGTCAATGTAAGAGATGGGGCCTCCAAAGCGGTTGGGTTGCCGTATGTCAGGGTACGCTCTGCCCCGTGTCCACGAAGGCAAAAACATGCTGAACATTGTGTGGGGACCAATATACGGACAGTTCAATATGTGGCCTCCAGTCATCTGGGTTCCACCCTTCCTGGCTCCCTTGATGGGAAGGTCAAAGAGCAGGACAGTGTCAGCCCCGCACCACTGAATGAGATCCCACAGGTGCAGGCTGGGCTCCTTGCCTTTATTCTTCCCAGTCCCCTTCCCAGGCTTGGTACATACTTCTGCTTGGGGGTCAGTACCCGCCACAGAGAAAGAACATTATTCAGTAGGCCCTTTAACGTTTCAGGGGGCACTCCTACGATGACGAGGTCCACCCACCTTTGGGATTGGGACACTTTCTCAGGCCTTCCTGCCTTTCTAGGGTCTTCCAGAGAGATCTGCCCACTGCACTGGATGTGAGCCCTGCTCCCCCTAGCGTATTTCCATATCCCCTAGTTCCAAGACTGCAGATGTGACATCAGAGATGTGCCATCCTATGTAGAGGGTAAGGAATGCTGCCAGTGATGCAAAGGCACCTGGAAGGGCTGAAGTAAGGATTAAACCCTTCATGTGCATGGTAAATATCATCCGGAGAGCGATACTAGGCAGCATAAATCATGTTTCTTGCCCAGCTCCCAGAGTATCTGGACCAGTTCAGTATACGTGGTCCATTTCGGTGGGGTCCCTGGGAGCTCAATGTTCTCCCAAATACGTCTTATAATGGTTATCAGCCAATTTATTATGGTCTCATCCTGGACCTGTGCTCCACATCTCCCAGCACTCTGGATCCGCTGTTAGATGGAATGGATGCATGGTGATGACACTGAGCTGCGCCATCTTCTGGGTCCTAACATGGAGGTTATCTACACCCTCATCCCACAGCCATAGGAGCCACACAGGTATTGTTTCCCCTGCCCACTGGCACATTTGCCTTGCCAGCTCTCTTAGCTGATCAGGTGGGTACGGGGTATAAGTAACCTGCTGTTGGACCTGTAGGGGACCAGCCACCCCACCCCTTAGGGCCATGGGGGTCTCATGTTCCATCTGCTGCTTTGTCAGCAGTCAGCATGTGCTATGGGTGGAGTATGATGTGTAGTGTTAGGGCCATGTGCCTCTGCTCTTCCACCGCCAGGCGTGCCTCTATCTCCACCTCTGCGGGGACCTCTTTTGAGGCTGGTAAGCAGATGCTCAGGTCCTCTTCAGCCTGCTTTAGTTGCTGTACCTGTGACTGGGCTTCCAAAGTTTCTTTATGCCGCTCCTGCACCAGTGTAAGGAAAACCCAGGCCACTTGGAAAGCCCAGTGCCGCTTGCATACGTCCTCCTGTAGGGCTTGCATGGCCCTGGCAATAGCCTCTGGGGTTTGGGGGATCCACTCTCTCTCCAGGGGAGGTGGCCCCCAAGCCCTGAGGATTCTAGCCACTGGGAACCACATTTCCGTGAGTTCCGCTGTAATTAGGGGTGGACCCACCTCGGAATCCTGCCCACTACACCAGCTATTAGGTCTCGTGGTGAGGCAGGCCAGAGCTACAGGTTTGGAATTCCGGGACAGCATGTCTGGGTTGCTGGGGAAGAAAACCCTATGCGGAGCCTTCAGGAGATTGGGCATGGCTGACAACCAAATGGCTGGGGGCTCGTCATGGGGTCAGCGGGCCTATGCACACTTTTTCCACCCTCAGTCAGCAGCAGCCTAGATTACAGCAGAGACCTTGGAACAGAGAAGCAGCTTTCTCAGAGGAAACATCTGCCTATTCAGAGTTGCTATACTGCTTGCCCTCGAGTCCTATGGGAACGAGATTCCCAGGCTACTCAATGGGAATGAGATTAGCTCTCAGGCCACTAGTTGGCAGACTCCAGCAGAAGGCTAGAAATACACAGAGAAAGGAAAACAGGGGATCAGTCCACCCCCGCCCACACCCCTATCCTGTCAATAAGTTGAAGTGAGGCAGAGCACTTCATTGTTACAATCCTGTGTTTATGGACTGGAAGAATTAATATTGTTAAAATGTCAATACTCCTGACCAGTGTCAATGCAAAGCGAAAGGTTGCTGGTTTGATTCCCAGTCAGGGCTCATGCCTAGGTTTTGGGCCAGGTCCCCAGTGAGGGGCATGCAAGAAGCATCCAACTGACATTTTCCTCCCTTTCTCTCTCTCTTCCCCTCTCTCTAAAAATAAATAAAATAAAATCATTTAAAAAATATCAGTACTACCAAAAACCATCTATAGATTTAATGCATTCTCATGAAGATTTCAATGACATTTATTTTTTTAAAGATTCTTATATTTCTCTGCCTAGAATTGTTTTTCAAAGATTTAATTAATTTATTATTATCATCATCATTATTATTAGAAGAAAAGGGAGGGAGAAAGAGAGGGAGAGAAACATTACTTGCCCCCATCTGGGGACCTAAGAATTGAACCAGCTGGTGCTCAATCCAATGAACCACACGAGTCAGGGCTCAAATGGCCTTATTTACAGAAGTGAAAAAAACACATCTAAAAAACCTCAAATAACGCTCTGGCTGGTGGCTCAGTGGATAAGGTGCCAGCCTTTGAACCCAAAGGTCACTGGTTTGATTCCCAGTCAGGGCACATAACCAGGTCTCCAGCCAAGTCGCCAGCTAGGTCCATAGCTGGAGGCAGGTAACAAAGCAACCATACATTGATGTTTCTCCCCCTTTCTTCCTCCCTCCCTGCCCTTTTCTCTGAAAATAATGAATAAAATCTTTAAAAATATATATAAATAAAAATAATAAATTAAAAACCTCAAATACCCAAATCAGATCTGAGAAAGAAGAACAAAGCAGGAGGCCTCACAATTTCTAATTTTTAGCTATATTGTACAACTACAGTAATCAAAAGAATATAGTACTGGCATAAAACTGACAAATACTTGAAAACCCAGAAATAAACCCAAGCATAGCCCTGGCTGGTGTGGCTCAGCGGATTGACCACTGGTCTTGGAATCAAAAATTTGCTGGTTTGTTTGATTCCCTGTCAGGGCACATGCCTGGGTTGTAGGCTAGGTACCAGTTGGGGGATGTGAGTGGCAACCATGCACTGATGTTTCTCTCCCTCTCCTTCTTCCTCCTTTCCTCTCTCTCTAAAAATAAATAAATAATATATTTCTTAAAAAACAAAAAACCTGAAGCATATATATAGTCAACTAATACTTGCAAGTTAGCCAAGGATACTCAATGGTGAAAAGATTCAACAAATGATGCTGGAAATAACTACATCTATTCATGTGTATAAGAATGAAAGTAGACCTCTATCTTTATACCACTTTCAAACAATTGTAATGAATTAAAGACTTGAACTAAGACCTGAAATCATAAAATACCTAGAAAAGATAGGGAAAAAGATGCCTGACATGGTTCTTAGCAATAATTTTTGGCTATGGCACCTACAGCACAAGAAATAAAGTAAAAAAAAACATAAATTAGTGGGACTACATCAAATAAAAAGGTTTCTGTACAGGAAAAACAAAAACAAAGTGAAAAGACAACCTACATGTTCTATGAAAAGTAACCTCACAGTGACCTGACCATAAATTCCTAATTGGTCAGGTCACCTTGGTGAGTCACATTCCGGTCTGAAACTTCTTTAAAAGTAAACAGCTCATGCTCGCTTTGGCAGCACCGTATACTAAAATTGGAACAATACAGAGAAGATCAGCATGACCCCTGCACAAGGATGGCATGCAAATTCGTGAAGACTTCCATATTAAAAAAAAAAAAAAGTAAAAAGTTTATCTTTACCTTATGCAATCCCTGTTCATTCTTTCTGTGCATCTAACACACCTTTGAAATATACTGTAACCACCTTCAAGAAAAGCATATGTTCTTGTTAATTATCCTGTAATCTGATCTCCACCTACCTTTCTCCCACTTCCAAGTAATCTTTATGTTCCCTCCTTAATTTCAATTCCATAAAAGAAGCTGCAACCCTATTATTGCCTGGAGCATTTGAGATTTTGCTCTCTAGCGTTTGTCAGGAGTTTGGCTCAAATAAACTCTTATAAAAAGTCTCCACAGGTGTAGAAGTTTCTTATCTTACATCAACAGACAAACGCCAATAACCATAAATCCCAATGCTTTAGAGTTTTAGTAGAAAAACCTGAAGTTCAGAGTGTCCTGAGTAGTGTTGGTTGGGAGTCTGGTTTAGGCCTTTGTTCTTTTTTTGCTTTGGTAAAGATAATCTGCTTCTGTGTCCTGTGATACACAAATCCTAAAGTGGTGATAATACTGTGTCAGAGGTGAGTGTAATGAAAGATTCATTTTAAAATACTTTATTGGCTTGTGTAGCTCAGTGGATTGAATGCTGGCCTGCAAACCAAAGGCTCACCTGTTGAACTCCCTGTCAGGCCACATGCCTGGGTTGCAGGCCAGGTCCCCAGTTGTGGGCAGCAAGAGGCAATTTACACATTGATTGATGTTTCTCTCCCTTTCTTTCTCCCTCCCTTCTCCTTTCTCTAAAAATAAATAAATAAAATAAAAATATTTTATTGAATTTTAAAAGGCTCACAAACTTACAAAAAACTGAAAAGATCATTTCTTTTAACGGAACCCTTGAAATAGATTGTTGACTTAGAGTCCATCACCTTTGATTACTTTAGTATGTATTTCCTACAAATAGGGACATTATCCTATTTAACCACAACATAACCAACAAAACCAGAAAATTCAACTGATACATAAGTGCCATTTAATGCTCAGACCCCATTCAAGATTGGTCAGTTATTCCAAATAGCCTTTTACAACAAAAGGATTCAATGCAGAACTTTGAGTTGCATTTATTTGTCCTATATTTTTAGTTCCTTTATTCTGGAAGTCAAGTTCTTCAAGCCTTGACTTCCATAGCCTTCATGCTTTTGAAGGTGAAAGGCCAGTAGAATATCTCTTAAAGTGATTTTGTCTGTTTTCTCACGCATAGAAACAGATTATGTTATAAAGGGAAAGGAAGCCAACATCCCCCACTCTTCGCAGTTTCCTGTGGTACACTGAAGTAAGCGGTTTTTCCCCGAGAGAGGTATTTGCATATCTTTGGCTGGTGACTAGTGTCTTGGTAATGGAAATGAGATAAACCTCTTCCCCGAAGAAGACGGGAGGGGTTTTTGACCAGAAGATGGTGAAGAAAGAATTTACAGGGCTACCTGAGATTTCACTGAGGCAATTGGTCACCCTCCCATTCTCTCTTTCTCTCTCTCTCTCTCCCCCCCACCCCATGGGCATGCAGAGGGCTCCCCCAGAATGGCATGCAGAGAGACATACAGCCTCTTTATGCTCCCCCAGATGGACATGAAGACAGGGACTCATTCGCTCCCTTGGATGGACCCATAGAAAGACATGCAGCCTGAGAACTCACTAGCTTTGAGAACGGGGGAGTGAAGTGGGGACGGGAGACATGCAGCTTGCGTAGAGATAGGGAATTACCTGTGGTATAAGAGTTGGGGATTGTGCGCAAGATCCTCCCCTAACTGGGTATAGCAGCTGCTGGGAACAACTGGAATGCTAAGCTGTGAACTGTTGTTTCTGACAAATGCTATCTTGCTTGTCTGTTTTAAAGCTAGCCTAATCAGGCAGGATTGTACATTGTGAGTGTTCTTAAAGGGAGTGGGATTTAACAGCATAACTGCACCTTCAATATAAGTCTGTATACCCCCTCAAATAAACAAAATGCCTATCTTTTTCACCAAACTCTGTTATTAAGGGTCATTCCTGCCTGGTGCCAGGCAAATCAAGCCCATGAAAACTGAGGACTCCCCCCGCCCCCACTGCCCTGCCCCACACCAAGGGTCCTGTTACAATTATGCATCTTTGACAAGAAAATCACTAAGTGATACTGTGTTTTTATTGCATCCTATCTAGTGGTGCAGGATTTTTGATGGGCCTGCTATTGATAGTGTTTATTTAAATCACTTGGTTAAAGTAGTATATGCCAGGTTTCCCCACTTAAAATTACATTTTCTCTTTTTAGTAAATTATTTTTTTTGAGGCTAGCTAGGTACTTTAAAACTATGTAAACCATTCCTTATTAAACTTTAAGCTTATTAATTTACATCACTTTAATTAATTTATTTATAACTATACTTATCATATTCAGTTTTATTCATAGAGGCATAGTTACAAGCATTATACATTTTAATGTCAAATTGTCCCAGATTCATTCTAGGACAACCACTTAAAATTGCCCTGACTATCCTTTTGATGTGTCTCCATTATTCTTAGCCTTCCTTTGCTTTTTCTACACATGATGTTGCTGGATTATCTTGGTTTTTTTGTTTATTTTTATTTTTTATTTTTGTTTTTTTGTTTTTTTTGCTACAGTCTTGAAATAAACCACATCTCCAGAGTCTCTTTGTCTACTTGGCAGTGAATGACATACAGAAGCCAAGATTTGGGAGATAACTATTTTCACTCCCCAGCCATAGTAGCAGACAAGCTAGAGAATATGTGTATGTATATATTCTTTTGTTTCATTTGATTTAGTTTGATTCTACAAAAGTGAGAGAATATGATATTTATCTTCTTATAACTTATTCCACTTAGCATAACATCCTCAGCTTTATTTATGTGGTCACAAAGGGCAGGACTTTATTCTTTTTTATGGCTAACTAATACTCCACTATATACATGCCACAATTTCTTTGTCTATTAATCTATCAATGGATACTTAGATTGTTTCCATATCTTGGTTCTTGTAAATAATGTTGCAATGGACACAGGAATACAGATATGTTTTCTACTTTTAATTCTCTTTGGATAAATATCCAGAAGTGGAATTGTGGATTACATGGTAATTCTGTTTTTAATTTTTTGAGGAGTTGTTTTAACTATAGGCAAAACACCCTTTCACTTGGGTGTTTCCCAATGCCTACAGAGCAATAATCCAAAGTGATTTTTAAAGTGGAAGGTAAATAGGAATCATTTTACACTAATGTCGGGGTCCTCCTAGGAAAGTGTCAGAAAGTGTCAAGGTTTAGAGCCCTAGGCAGCCCAGAAGAAGGAAATGAAGCCTATAAAACCTGACTGGAAAACTAGGAAAGCTGGGTGCATACGTGCCTCAATGCTATAGCCAGTGGGCCCTGATGGGAATTGGGCCATGAGAAAATACTTTAGCTCCTTTGAAGATGGCCCTGTTCTTTTACCTCACTTAATTGCTCCATTGTACCAGCAGCATAGGTTTTTAAATTTTGAATGCACATCCTGATCTGAGGGAGATCTCAGTGCTCCTTCACTTGTTATTCTTGAGTAATATCCGTTTTCCTGTAATTAGTACTGTTTAGCGTTGATTGACAAGCTTTATGTTCATGCTACTTGCCTTTAAGCTTATTACATTCAATAAAAGATCTTGGGGGCCCTGGCTGGTGGCACAATGGATAAGGGGCCGGCCTGTGAACCCAAAGGTCTCTGGTTCAATTCCCTAGCCAGGGCACATAACCAGGTTGCAAGCCAGGTCTCCAGCCAGTTCTGTAGCTGGAGGCAGGTGAAAGGCAACCATACATTGATATGTCTCTCCCTCTCTGTCTTTCTCCCTTCCCATCTCTCTGAAAATAATGGATAAAATCTTAAAAAAAAAAAAAAAAGAGAGAGATCTTGGGGAAGGCCAATCAAGGCATTTGTCTCTCAAGATACTTGCTAGCCTTCTCCCTCCTAGCACAAGCTGCTTGGGAAGTATTCATTTCATCCATGCCACCAGGGGATCTCTGAGGGTCAGGGATCCCCAACACTATGAATTCTGTATTTATAGATCAGTATTAAATTTAGCTTCACCAAAAATAATCTTATAAAAGATTTTTTTATAAAAAAGGTGTAAAATTCAGGAAAGCTGGTTGTCTAATGAGCACAGAGTTTCTCTCCTTGGCTACATTTTGCTGGGGAGGGGGTCTCTTCAGGCCAAAAAATTGCAAGGACAGAATCTTTCTTCTTTAAGCAATACAGAAAACACAATATTTAGATATTAAGATGCCAGCTTTATAGTATGCCTGCGATCCACAACTTCCTTTCTTCCTTTCTTATTTTTTTTTTTACAAAGATGACAAGAAGAATGACCATAATAATGGTTGTGTGTCTATTTCTCTTTCTGAGTTGATTGGAGTTAAGTGCTTTTTAAATTTTTTTGAAGAAAAACATGTGACAATTCCTGCAGATGACAATAATCAACCTTTGAATTTTTTTTTTTTTTTACACATTTAAAGTTGAGTTTTATTTATTTAGTTGAAGGGGCTTTTATTCTATTCTTCAACATGTATGTTACAGTCAGATTTTGGTTCCAGCTTAAAGGAACTTTTATTAAATATCGTAATGACATTCTTATTTATGGAAAGAGACTTAAGGAAGAATAAACAAACTATGTTGGTAAAAGATTTACATTTTTGTGAAAGATTGACCCATGTTTTAGGAATTAGGATAGAAGGTTGTTAAAGATGTTTGTGAAAGCCAGAGAGCATTCATCGAACAGGTTATTTCACATTCTGTGGACCAGACATGGTTCTCTTACTCTGTCTTTTCACCCCTACATCTTTTCATCCTCTTTCTATGTGCAAACCAGAGCCTACAATAACTTTACCCATTCTAAGCAAGAGCAGTAAAGGTTTTCAATGATCTGGAAACCTCTTTCACTTACTCATTAATGGCCTTGCTTGTCTGGGTTTCTGAAAAAGAGGGCATTCTACATGAAAGCTGGTCGTACTAGAAACTTGGTGAGTGTCTAGAAGTCTTTTTCAGGATGGTCTCAGATTTAGAGAGGAGAGAGTAAATCCTGAATTCCAAACACTGGCAATACAATTTAGGGAACCATAAGGTTGATCTCTATTATGGATAGGGCTTGCAGAATAGGAGTTTACTTTACTATTGTTATGAATTATATTGTCCTTGATCATTCTATCTGGCCAAGAGTTCTCAGTTAACAAAAGTATCTCAGCTCACTAGAGTAAACACATGAAATACTTTTAGTTTTTCTAACAACTACTTCTAATGATAAAATCTGAATATTTTTTCTTATCATTTTGCTTTGCTGGGACCCTGGAACAATACTGTGGAAGAAGGCCAGGAACTTTCTCAGCCATTTGTATCTTACCCATGCTCCTTCATGTGTAAATACCTGGATGCACCACACCATCACTGAGAGGGCACAGCAGCCCTGGCCTCCCTTTGTGATTGGTTCTTTGTGATGCTGGCTGCTGATGTGGAGGTTTCCTGGTCCCTATGCATTTGGTGTTCATGTGTTTCCTTCCCCCGCAGGGAGGTAAGATTCAAAAGCTAAAGTGGGTTTCAAAAGCTAAAGATTCAAGTGGGTTTGGTTGCCAGCTCAAGAAGTGTTGATTGTGTTTTCCAGTTGAATGAGAAAGCTTGAGACGGATTTTAATAGTACCCTGATCTTCTTGTTACCTCAGGAAGAAAACTGTGAGCAGGAGTGGGCGTAGAGACCACATAGCAGGGCTGTTGCAAGGTAGACTTCGACTGCAGAGCCAACAGAACTACCTGGATGATTGAATGAAAAGTGTGAAAGAAAACAAAGAGTGAAGGTGCACCCGCATCTACAAAGCAAACCTTACAGCAACTGCAGAAGGTGGGAGAACTTGGTGCTCCCCTGGGTACAAAGATGAGACTAGGAGGCAAATGATAGAATTAAAGGGTAGGAACTTCACCAGAGAAGGCACAGCGAAATGCTGTTGGCATAGAAAAGGCCCATCCTTCCTCTCTGTGGGTGTGGGACTCATTTCCACTTCTCCATGAAGTGGGGAAATTTAGCTGGTTTGAGGGGTACTGGTCTTGTCAAGTGAAAATAGGTGTCAGGTAGGATGGAATAGAAAAAGACATATTAGAAGCAAGATCAAGAATCTAGAGATGTGTTCAAACTCAAAGGATATTGAAGATCCTCATGGACCGAGGATATAAACAAGGCTCAAGGACGAGCGTACTGAAAAATGACTCTGAGAGGCCCCACAGCCCAGCACTAGTAGGCAAAAGCCATTATGGAAAATAGGCTGAAGGCACATGTTGATCAGGAATGAGAAATACTGAACAAGAAAATATGGTTTACAGGCCAACTCGTGGAGCTTACTAGGGCCAACTTTCCACCTGGAATGTTAGCATCATGGTATCCCACGTCGATAGGAGGACCTGGGTGGGGGTCTTCTCTCTTTTGCACACTTTATACTGCTTTATTAGGACATGTTACAATTTGTTTTCAAACCTGGCTATGACCCATTCGATCGTATTTGAACTTTGAATTTGCAAGATTGCCTTTTTCAGGGTGAGATAGTGTAGGGAAAGATGATGTAAGAGAGATTTAAGTTTGTGAATGGAGAAAACCGTTCAGTCATGTTAGAGGCTACTGAAAAATGAGGCTGTAACAAATGTGTTAAACAAATGTGTTAACTACTTTAATTGGGAGATGCATTTTTCAATACTAAAAGTTTCTTACACTTTAGCTTTGAAGGAAAGATTGAAAGGGGTTAGCATAAATCAGCAATGTTGTTTTGTTAAGTGTGTCTGCAGCAAGCAAATATCTTCCAGTATACAAATAATTAGAAACTGATGGCAGCCTTCTCTTATAAGGTTAATTAAGATAAAATGATGTATCTGTATTAACAAAAAGCCAAAGACGCACGGAACCAGCTAACAGGACTTTCCACAATGGATTGGCAAGATAAAGATTGTAGATGCCACCTACTGAGGCAGCGACAACCTTCACATTTAAGGTAATACTACTCCTTCTCAGAATACTTTACATTTAATTATGTGTTCAATATTTGCCTTCTCATTGTATCATAGGCTTCCTAAAGGCAAGGATTATGTTCTCAGAATTTTTTACAATGCAATAGCCTCTTAATAGATATTGATTCAGGAATAGCCTAATTTGGGAAAGTTAATCAAGTTGGGGAACTGTGCTAGTTAACACACTAATTTCCTCTATTAATCAAACTTTAGCAAAAAAAAAATTGAGATAGGAGTAGACAAAAATAAATTTCACAAATAACTGTCATTTAAAAAAAAAAGATTTTATGTATTCATTTATTTTAGGATGAGGGGAGGGGAGAGAACAAGAGAGGGAGGGAAACATCCATGCGTGGCTGCCTCTCATCCTCCCCCAGGGGACCTGGCCCACAACCCAGGCATGTGTCCTGTTTGGGAATCAAACCAGTGACTCTTTGGTTCACATGCTGGTGCTCAATCCACTGAGCCGCACCAGCCAGGGTAACTTTGTCATTCAAATCACTACTTTCAAACTCCTCTTTCTGCAACAAGCCTTCTTCTCGAGATAGCTTTTCATCTGCCTTTTGAGAGAAATGTAGTCAATAGCAATGATCCCATGAGTAGCAGATAGAAAATGCCCAGAGCCTAGAAATTAATAAATTATGTATCAGCCCTGGTTTGTGGCTTGGTTGGTTGTGGCATCATCTCTTGCACCAAGGGGTTATGGGTTCCATTCCTGGTCAGGGTGCATGCCTAGGCTGTGGATTAGATCCCCAGGCAGGCAATTGATTGATGTTTCACTCTTACATCTGTGTTTCTCTCTCTCTCCCACTTCCTCTCTCTCTAAAATCAACAATAAAAATGCATATCCTCAGATGAGGATTTAAAAAATTACATAATCCTCAAAAGTTATATGTATAACACACTTTTTTGTGTATACTGACACAAATGACATTTGATACTGTTTGTGACATGGAGGAGACCCTTGCTACCCACCCAACTGTTAAAGTAGAAACTGGGTTTTAATGACGTAGAAATATTTTGAAATCAATTAATTCACTAACAATATTTGATTCAATGTAACTATCAGGGATTCCACAGGAGTGCCAGGAGAAAAACCATCAGATACATTGAAAAACTGTTACAGTGCAAGAAAAACAAATTAGACCCTTCTGGAACTCCTTAGGAGCAAAAGTCTTAACTATGTCACTCTAAACTAAAAGGCCAAAGTGAGAGGCAACAAGCATTTATCTGACATCCAAAAGAACAACTATTCGGAAAGCACCGTTTCAAGTAGAAACCCAGATAGTATTCTGATTAGGGGATGAAGGCAAAGGGTTCTTATGTGAAAGGGAAGGGGAATAATCCCATTCATAGAAGGAAGGAATTTCTGTAGGTCCAGATAAACTGTTACTCTTTAAGCTATACATGGTGCTGCTAATTCTGAAGAATATCTTTAACTTTCAGTAGTCAGAATGTATGCTTTGCAAACATGGTATTTCAAACAATGTTGCTTTGTCCCAGTTATTTTCCCCATTTAAAACACTTCAAAGCCCTGGCGGTGTGGCTTAGTGGATTGGCACCTGCCTGCAAACCTAAGGGCCACTGGTTCAATTCCCAATCAGGGCACATAACCAGGTTGCGAGTTGGAAGCAGGTGAAATTTATCCCTTGCCTACAAAACCAGTTTTGGTTGGATATGAGGAATCCAGTTAGGAGTTGCTAAAGTTTTCTTCCAGGATGAAATGGGTGGATGCAGGAGTCCTATTTACAAGGACTACCATTTTGCAAACTTTTACAACACTTTTCTGTTGTTCAAAAAAGCTTTTATTTGCTATAAAGGCAAAACACTTAAGGAGAAACATCCATAAACGTGGCAGTGAAACTGGAGGGAGTACAGGTCTCGTGCTGCCTGACACAGCTCAACTGAAAAGCAGACACTGGGATTGGATTAGAATTGTGCTTTTATTAATATCAGAGGCCAGCAATCTAAGAAAGTGGCAGGTAAAAATCCTAATATCCACCTCCGCCTGGGCTTTCAGAAGAGAAATTTGGGAGAGGGAAATTTCCAGAGGGAGCTGAAACTGGAGCTTTGCAGTTTCTGTCCCTTTGCTCCAACACCTATGGTTTACAGCCAGGGAGGTTTTATGCTCTCTGGTTAGGTTGGAGAAGTATAAACTGTTTGCTTTTTTTTGCCTGTTTGCTTTTAAGTGTCCTTGGTTAGTGGAGATAAGATCTTGCGATTAACCAGCCAGTGCTAAGTGGCTCAAACTGTTTAGTCTTGTTTAACTTTCTTGACTCAGTTTCCCCGTTCCACTTGCTCAGGACTTTTCCTAGCATCTTCCCGTCCTGTCTCAGTAGGAGGGAGAGGACAAGGAGCATGGTATTTGTTGACCAACTACTGTCAGTTATGAAGCAAAGCACTTTCAACATTTGAACATACAACACTCTTGGGAGGTGGGGGAAAGCCCCCAATTACAGAGGAAGAAACTGGAGACTTGCCTAGTTAAGGGGGAACAAAAGAACTCAAAAGACTATAAGTTAAAAAAAAAAAAAAGATTTTATTTTTATTTTTAGAGAGATGGGGAAGAAGGAAAATGAGAGGGAGAGAAACAGAGAAACATGGATTGGTGGTCTCACGCCCACTCCCACGCGTCGTGTCGTGCCCCCCCCCGCCACGACTCCCATCCCTCCATCCCTCCCCCCCGCTGAGGCAGCCCAGGAATAGGACCTGATCGGAAACCCAGGCATGTGCCCTAACTGGAATGGAACCCGGGACCTTTCTGACTGCGGATGACACCCAACCCACCCGCCAGCCCCAGTGAGGGTTGGGTCCTATCAGTTTGATGTCGATGTGTGGTGAAGGACCGGCGTTACTGTGGAGCGAGCAGCCCGGCCCCAAAATGCTTCCCAAGTGTGACCACTTAGGAATTAAGACAAGGAATCGGGGGGGCGGGGGGGGTGGGCAGCAGGGTAATCGACAGGGAAGGAGAAGCAGGACTTAAACGCATTTCCCCTGAAACTCAGCAATTCCTAGATGGGGGCAGCGAAGAGGCAGGTGAACAGCGTTCTTCAGGGAACAAGTAGAATGCTGCCCGAGGCCCCCACCGCACACTTTGTCCTGGTTACTTACTACTGTAAGATCCACAGACTGAAAGTCGCCAGCCAACAAGAAAATACGTTTCCTTCTCCAGCAGGGCTTTCTCTCTTCCCTCGAACCCCCCGAAGGACCAAAGGAGCCAGGAGTTGTTTCTTGCAGGATTTTACTCTCCCGTGGAGGCACTTGGAGGGAGGAGGCGTGGCCAGTGGTGGCCACGTCCCGCGGGAGCTTGGAGGCTCTTCTGGTCCCCGCGTGCGCTCTCTCGGTTCTTCTGCAAGTCCCAAGCCCCATACAGCAGCCTGCGCTCCAAGTTCATTCGCGAGGAAGCCATGGCGAAGTCCACAGGGCGTCTGTACCTTTGGATGGGCTTGGCTGCAGCGCTGGCATCTTTCCTTGCAGGATTTACTGTGGGTAAGTGTACAGACCCCTTGCTCCTAGCTCAGGGCAGGCAGCCTCTCCTCCGAGGAGAAAACCGGGTTGGGCTGAGCTGGGCTCGGGCTCAGTCTCAGTCGGGGTGGTGAACCCCTGGAGTTTCAGCCAAACTGGAAATCAAATGGAATGCACTTGGGCCTTCCTACTAAAGTGTGCCTGAAATCCAGATTTATTGAATGCTCACCGAGTTCGGGTATTGGTAAAGGGCTGTTGGAGAGGCAGTTTAGAGTTGTCACTACCCACAGGTATGAAAATGGTGGTTTCAGTGACAAGCATTACTAATGAGCCAGGGCTTGTAATGAATAGTTGGAGCACTGCAAAAACTGCTCTTCCCTCATCATTTAGTAAATAAATATTTGTGGAAGCTCTCTGTGTGGCAGGTGCTGTGCTGAGAACTAGTTCCCTCCCAGAGAACAAAAGTCCTTGCTGTGATGCCTAATGTGGAAAAATGATAAGAACTTACCTCATATAAAACTCGTTTTAACAAACTCAAAATGGCATTACACAGCAAAATTGAAAGGCTCCTTGCATTTAATTGAATATGTCTGTAAAACTCACAATAATCTGTTTGTTAGGGAAGGGCTATTTTTGGCTTCTAGCTTTTATAAAGTCTAAAACAATTATGTGTATACATGGTCTGTACATGTGCGTATGTATATTCTCCCCCTAGGCTGGTTTAGTAAACCTCTCAAAGAAGCAGCCACTACACTGCGTTATCATCAAAGTGTACGGCAGAACCTGGTATCCGAGATGAAAGCTGGAAGTATTAAGTCATTTCTTCGGTAAGTTTGTTTTGCATAGTTGATCTTAAAAATAAAGTGTTTAAAATATTGCAGCATAAGTGTATTAAAACTGGTTATATTCATGTGGACAGTCTATTTTGTGTGAAATTTTGTATCACATTCATTTATGGTAGTTTAAAATGTGCCTAAACCACTCTTAGTGTAAAATCTATTTGAATGTTGCAGGAGTCTTTCTTCCCAAACTGCATCTACAGGAAAATTATCTGATTGCTTTATTGAGAGATGTTTCAGCTGCGTGCAACTTTGGGCTACAACTGAATGTTATTTTTTGTTCCTCACTGCCTGAGTTTAATCAGCAGTGTTATTTAAACATTATGTTCTGCCAGGAAGACTTAACTGGTTGTAAACTCTGATTTTGAGGGAAGGAGAATCAAGTTTCAGAGCCTGTCTCACAGATTAAACCTCTCTCTCATGTTGTAAATATAAGTAGTGCAAATAGGATAAAAATAAAGCCAGGGGATCAGTGAAAATCCACCAGTCTCTAGGCCTGAAAGAGAGTGATATTTGGGAGAGTGATTATGAACTCCTTGAAGGCAATCACCATGACATTTATTTCTATGTTCAGACTCATTCAAATGATTGTCATAAGAAATATTCTGGCTTTATTGAAGTATAACTTACATAAAATAAACTGCTTCCACATAAAGCCTGAAATTTGAGAGTATTGACAGATGTATAATATACTCAACAAACCACCTCCTTAATAAAGAAAACATATATTATGCCCTTTGCAGTTTATTCCTCCCCTCACCCTTAGCCCTAAATAATCACTGATCAGTTTTATGTCACTATAAATTCTTTTGCATTTTCTGGAATTTTATACAAGTGGAATTATACAGTAAGTTTACTGCTTTTTCCTGCTGAGTTGTACGACAGTGAATGAATGTTCTACATTGTGTAGATGACGGGCATTTGAGTTTCTAGTTTTT
Organism: Noctilio leporinus; assembly: GCA_004026585.1. Lineage (NCBI taxonomy): Eukaryota > Metazoa > Chordata > Mammalia > Chiroptera > Noctilionidae > Noctilio > Noctilio leporinus. Next base: position 97,262 of record PVIW01003125.1, on the reverse strand, counting down.
GATTATTGTGAATAAAACTGCTATGAGCTTACATTTACTAGATTTTGTGTGTACACATGTTTTCATTTCTGTTGGATGGCTGTTTTTGAATGATAAGCATATGTTTAAATTCTTATGCCAAACAGGCTTCAAAAGGGATTGTACCATTTTCTACAGATCTATTGTTCTATTTCTACAGATCATGTATGAATGTACCATTGCTCTCCACCCTGGCCAATACTTAGTATTGTTAATTGTTTTAATCTTAACCATTCTAATGGGAATGTTGTGGCATCTCATTGTGCTTTTAATTTGCATTCCCCCTATGTTAAGCATCTTCTCATGTACTTATTGGACAGTTGTATATCTTCTTTTATAAATTCCCTTCTTAAATTTTTTCTATTTTTAAATTGTTTTGTTTTCTTATTATTGAGTAGTAGGATTTTTTTTTTTAATTTAATTTTTTAAAAGATTTTATTTATTATTTTTTAGAGAGGGGAAGGAAGAGAGACAGAGAGGGAGAGAAACATCAATGTATGGTTGCTTTTCACCTGCCTCCAGCTACAGACCTGGCTTACAACCTGGTGATATGCCCTGGCTGGGAATTGAACCAGCAACCTTTGGGTTCGTAGGCCGGCATTTATCTACTGAGCCACCAGCCAAGGTGTAGGATTTCTTTATTCTGGATATAATCCATTTATCAGACATTCATTATGAATATTCTGTTTGTTTTCTGGTTGGTCTATTTTTTTGTTGTTGTTGTTTGTTTAATTAGTGGAGTTTTTGAAGGGCAGAAAATTTTTAAGTATAATTGACTAATTTTTGTTTTGTTTTTCATATTCTGAACTTTGCCTACAAGAATTTAGGAAGATTTTTGCTATTTTTTTTAGAAGTTTTATAATTTTAGCTTGCACATTTAGATCAGTAACACACTTCAGTTAACTTGTATATAAGGTAAGAGTTGATGTATTTTCCAATACAAATATTAAGTTAATCCTGCAATATTTGTTAGGGGGAAAAAAACCCCAAAACTATTCCCAGTACATTTTCTTGGCATCTTTGTTCAAAATCACTTGACCATTAAATGTGTGTCCAGTTTTTGGATTTTATATTTTCTTCCAGTAATGATCTATTGATTTCCGTTTCTCTACATTGCACTATATTTTTAGTATAGTTTAATAGTAAGACTGAAAATCTGGTAGAGTTAATCCTACATTGTTTTTTCTTAAAAATTGCTTTGACTATTTTTAGTCATTTGTGCTTTCAACTAAATTTTAAAGTCAATTTCTCAATTTCTAAAAACAGCCTGCTGAAATTTTGATTACAACTGCATTGACTATGGAAAAGTAACATTTTAAAAATATTTGGAAAAGGAGTAACATTTTAATAATATTGAGTCAATCCTTTCATTCATCTTGAGGGATGTACTACATTTAACTTTTTATTCATTGAGGGACACTGCCATTTTCCCCAGTTTTGGGGTATTAACACTTGTGTATAGGTTTTATGTAATTGTAGGCTTTAATTTCTCTCAGACAAATGTCCAAAAGTGAAAATTGCTAGGTTGTACATTTTTAGTTTTAGAAGAGTCTGCCAAACTACCATATAATATGGCTGTATTATTTTATGTTGTCCAGTGTCTTTAACACTGTATTAAATTTTATTCATTCTAATAGCTACATAGTGATACCTTGTTGTGATTTTATTTTTTTAAGCAAACCCTCAACGGGGTGAGGCACCCTGCCAGTAGGCTCCAGAGTCCAGGGTGTAGGTGAAACAACAATGCCCTCTGATTAGGGATGGTTGCTGTGGGAACAGCAAGTCCAGGAGACTGATGGCCCTTGCTCCTGGGAAATGCTCAAGGAGAGAGAAGCCAGGTCTCAGAAGGATGCTGGCGGCTATGCCTCAGTTGCCTCTGATAATAGGGAACTTCGTGACGGGGTACATGGCTGGTGATGCAGATCCTCTTTGCTTCAGCACAGGTGTTGGCTCAGGTCCTGCGAGACTACAGGCTGTGGTTCCCAAAAACACAGTGACCACTGACCACAGCACAGCCTGTTTTGCAAGCCCTGACAGGTGGCAGGTTTTGGGGCAGGAAACATGGGGTCTGGCCCTAATATTCCAGACCCTTTTTATTGCTTTCACTAGGGAACAGGGATGATGGTCTGGCTTTTGAAGCTGCCAGGCTGACATTTAGGGCATAGGGTTGTCCCTTAGCCATGTCCATGGGTTTGGCCTGGAGTTGGGCCTGCTGGGTTGGAATTGTTATAAGATGAAGATTGTTCCTATTTGCTTTTAGAATTGTACCAGTCTGGAAGGTATAAACTTCATGAGGCTAAAGATACATGGGCCTAGCATAAGAAGCATAAGTATCATAAAAAGGGATCCTATGAAGGGTAGTAGCCACATCATTTTGGGGAGCCAGGAAGTGAAATCTGCTGAGGGAGGGCTTAAGTTTTTAATTTGGATGCTGATTCTAGTATGTTTTGTTGGCTTTGACCTGACTTGTTTTTTTGTTTGTTTGTTTTGTTCTTTTTTCTTTTTAAAGATTTTATTATTTTTCAGAAAGAAGAGAAGGGAGAGAGGCAGAGAGGGAGAGAAACATCAATGTATGGTTGCCTTTCACCTGCCTCCAGCTATGGACCTGGCTGGTGACCTGGTTTGCAACCTGGTTATGTTGCCCTGGCTGGGAATTGAAACAGCGACCATTGGGTTCACAGGCTGGTGCCTTATCTACTGTGCCACCAGCCAGGGCTGACCTGACTTGTTTACATAAAAACAACACTCTTCCTTCAGCTACAGACATGTGCCCCAATGCTGAGGCAGTGGGGACAAGATCCCCACTCTGGTTTTGTAGAGCTACCCTTTGCCAGGGATTCCAGCAGTTTCTAGAGTGCAGCTGGAGTTGCCCCTGTCATGGACAGTACTTCAGCTGTGTCTTGGGAAAGTGGTACTGCATGCCTAGAGAGCCCCTCACCCCAGTTCTGGCGGTGGTGCCAATTAAAGCTATTATGGGAATTAGCAGGGGTCCTCCTCTCTAATAGAGAGATAAAGAGGATAAAAAGGAGTCTATATCCTCTAAGGGGGAAGGGAAGTGAGGTGTTTTTCCAAGGAAGGGTTATCTCTGGGAGTAGGTATCCTAAAGAGCATTGCCCTGTCCATTTCAGGGGAAGGACCCAGTTGGCAGGTGATCTGCAGATCCAATGAATCCCTGAGAGTGAGTGTAATTCTGCAATTGTTGAGTTGTGAGTAGTTGCAGTCTGCCTTCATTCAAGGCGCTGTGTGCAACCTTAATTCCCCACCATTTTATCCCTTGAGCTGCTAAAGATTCTATGAGCAGAGGGTCCAGGATGGGGATAGGGACCTCTGTGGTCATGTGTTATTCAAGGAAAATGGAGCCCTGCTGTTTTTCCAAAGTGGAGAGCTAAGTTTTGGTCTCATTTTGGTTTCAGTAGAGCAGGACAGTTCTGGGATTCTGTTCTGGTGAGGAGGGGGCCTGTTCCCAGCCAGGGCACATAACCAGGTTGCAAGCCAGGTCCCCAGCCAGGTCCTTAGCTAGAGGCAGGTGAAAGGCAACCTTATGTTGATGCTCCTCTCCCTTTCTTCCTCCCTCCCTGCCCTTCTCCCTGAAAATAATGAATAAAACAATCTTTAAAAAAAGAATCCAGGGCCCCAAGTGTGTGTGTGATCATTGGTAAATCTGAGATTACAGGAAATGATTTCCCACTGGGATGGTGGCTGGGGCTGAACACATGTCCATCTGCGCTCAGAAAGGTAAAGCCAGCAGGAGTAATTTAATTGAAATGATTGGGCAAAGCAAGCTGCTAAATCAAAGGGGGCCCTAGGCCAGTCAGGCAAGTGGATGGAAAAAAGGAAAAAAGGAACATGCTAATTAGGGCTAATTGAGCATGAGCCCTGTTGTAATTTGCTCAGATGAGTAATCCTGGAAATCCCTTTGTAGAAAAGTGTCCCACAGAAATGTCAGGAGGTTCCCTCAGTTGTGCTGGGAGTGGGGAGCTGAGTAAGATCGAAGACAAAGGAGTAAAAGGTCTGGAGGTTACCTAGTGGCCTGGGAGGGGTTAGTGGCAAGCGTGAGGGTGAACTCATATACAGGTACATAGCTGGTTTCATCTTAGTCTTCTGGTGTTCTGGTGAGTTGAAGACAGGTGGGCAACAAGACCTGGGAGTGGACATGGGGCAAAGGTGTCTTTGGTGCAGCGTTGTCTATTAGGGCCAATGCCTTCCTGAACCTAGAAGAGTGGATCCATTGAGGGAGTCCCCCGATCTTTGCAGCTGTAGGCGTGATGTGTAGGATCTGATGGGGTCCCGTCCATCGGGCAGTGGGGGAGCTAAGGTTCCCTGTACTCTGAGAGTGTTCCTAGGAGGACCCAGTCCCCAGGCTCTAAGGGGACTAGGGCCAGAGAGCCATCAGCTGGTTTAGGGAGAACTTTGTTAGCATGTTCTGTTAAAAGTTGTCTGGTCAGGGCTAGGGTTGCAGGATAATCTCCGAGCAGGGTGGGAGAGCTGGGGAAATCAGTAAATAAAAATGGCCTACCATGCATGAATTCAAAGGGACTGAGGAAGGTGGGCAATTTGGGGGGGGGGGGCTGGAACCCTGGTAAGTGCCTGTGGAAGGAGGGAGATCCAGTCCATCTTTAGTTGCAGGGAGAGCTTGGTTAGATGTGTTTTTAAGATGGAGTTTGCTTTCTTTACCTTGCTTGGAGATTAGGGAGGGTAGGGAATGTGGAGTCTCTACTGAACATTAAATGCCTTGGCTGTCTCTTGAGTAATTTGGGATATGAAAGCAGAGCCATTGTCAGACTGTAAGGTGGTGGGGACCCCAAAGCATGGCATAATTCCTTCTAAAAGAATATGGGTTACTTCTGATGACTTCTCTTGATATGGTAGGGAGTGCATCAGTCCAACCTGAAAAGGTGTCTCCTAGGGTTAGCAGGTGTTTAAATCTTTTGATCTGCTAGTCCTGTTCTAGAACTTGTCCCCTTAGCCTGATGTGTCAGAAAGGAGGGAGGCAGTCTAAGTCCCCCTTGTGGGGAGGTCTGGCTGCAAATACTGCCCCATTGGGTGATGGCTTATAAAGTGGTGGCCAGTTGGGGGCAGACCACTGAAGGGGTGAGGAATTTAAGTAAAGGTTGAAACCCTTTATAGGGCCTTGTGAAATGAAAGTGAGTAAGAATTTCCTCTCTTGGTTTTAAGGGGAGGATTAACCAGCTTCCGGAGGTAAGCACTGCCCCTCCCACACAGCTCCGTTTTTTTGTTAGTGCTTCAGTTTCTTCTAGAGTGTGTTGAGGAGTAAGGCAGGGGATGGCCAGATGTTGACACTTGGGGCTTTCTGATATGGCAGCTCTCCTTGCCTGTCTGCCTGCTTTGTCATTCCCCAGGGCAATGTCTGAAGAGGTACTTGGGTGTCCCCAACAGTGAATGACAGCTACTGGAGAGGTGTTGAGGCCCCCCTGTAAAAGTTAGCATTGGTGATGGATGAGCCTTTGGTTGTGAGGAAACCTTTCTGCCCACATAGGTGGGTGAGAGCACAAGATGTGATATGCATAGTAGGAGCCAGTGCACATGCTGATGATCTTGTTCTGTGCTAGGATTAGGGCTTGGATTAAGGCAATTAATTCTGCACACTGGGAGGATGTCCCTGGTGGCAGTGGTCTTGATTCTATGATTTGCGAATGGAACCCTATTGCACATCCTGCCCTTTGTTTGCTGTGAGTGATGAAAGAGCTGCCATCAATACACCATGTATCTTCTGCATTGGGCAGGGCAGTTTCAGAAATTTGGAGAATGGAGGATAGCAAGAGAGAACTTCAGTACATGAGTGAGGGTCTTGTTGAGGAGTAGGCAAAGGTAAAAGGGTGGCTGGGTTGATGGTGGTATATAGCACTGAAGTTACATGAGGGGATTGCAATAGTGAGGAATGTCTGTTGGAGCTGAGAGGGGTGAGGGGGACTGCAGTAGCTCTGACAGGACCACCATTAAGGTCCTGTCTGTTCGGAGTACCAGCGTGAGCCTGGGCTGCCAGCCAAACCTATTCCCTTTCCTTAGGAGTCAGGCAGGTGGAGAAAATGACATACAGATCATGCCAGGAGGGGCGGTAGGAGACAGTGAGATATTGCAATTCCTTAATGAAATGGATTGGGTCAGTAGACTAGGAATTGAGGTACTGTTCATTTGGGAGAGTTCAGAGAGGGGGAAAAAGGAAGGTGAATCCTGATGGGTTTCTGGGGCCCCGTAACCTGTCTAAGAGGGAGGACAGGGTGAGGCTGAGACAGGGCTGGACCTGCTGTGAGGCAAGGGGAGGGGTGAAGAATTGTCTTGCAGTATAGAGTCTGGGAAGACTTGGTTGGTTGGTGTTGGACACTCCAGGGAGACGAGGAGGTAGAGGAGCATGGGGAGGTGGAATGGGAGGAGACAGTCTTCTGGGGGATCAGAAGGAGTTTCAGGAGTCAGAGGTGAGGCAGGGGAGTCAGTAGGATCAGAATTTTTGGGTTTGGGGAGGGGAGAACAAAGGAAGAGGATTTTTTTTGTGGAACAGGACTGACAGAGGGAGGGGCACCTGCGTAGTTCAGAAAAGGCTTGAATGTAGGGAATTTCACACCTCTTTCCTAGGTGGTAATAGTAGTTGTCAAAATCAGTTCACGTTAGGGGGTCAAGTGTTCCATTCTCTGGCCAAATGGACCCATTGTCTAATTTGTACTGAGGCCAGAGAAATATCAGCCTTTTAGGTCTGAGGTCCATTTTAAGGCCAAAGTCCTCGAGGCTTTGGAGGACACACCCAGGGGGATGTTCCAGGGGCCTCAGATTGGCTGGACCCATATTGGCAAGGATGATGAATATGAGAGGGGTCAGGGGTAAGCTCTGTCTCCTGGCATGAGGGCCTCGCAGGGAGTGTCCTGCCTTGGAACCATCAGAGCTGCCAAAGAAAAGGGGAGAAATGGGTGTCCTCAAGTCTCCTTAGGTCTGGCTTCTAGGCCTCTGAACCTCACAGAGACAGAGTAAGGGGGTTAGCCTGGGTCAAGCTCTTTCTGACCACTGCTTCCCTAGTTGCAAGTCCTAGGAGGCAAGAGGAAACATCCTGGGTTTCCAGTTTCAGGTTTTGGCACCAAAATGTTAGGCCTGTGTCCAGACAATGGAGAAGTCAAATGAACCAGTTCAGTCTTTATTAAAGGGTGTTCAAGCAGATGGCTGAGTTTGAGCAGACAACAGCAGCAAAGGAAGGGATAGGGGGATTTTCCAGAGCATGGAGCAGACCCCCAGGGGGCTGAGTCACCCTGCTGGTCAGCTCCAGAGTCCAGGGTGAAACAACAGTGCCTTCTGATTAGGGATAGTTGCTGTGGGAACAGCAAGTCCAGGAGATTGATGGCCCTTGCTCCTGGGAAATGCTCAAGGGGAGAGGAACCAGGTCTCGGCAGGATGCTGGTGGCTATACCTCAGTTGCCGCTGATAATAGAGAACTCTGTGATGGTGTACATGGCTGGTGATGCAGATCCTCTTTGCTTTAGCACAGGTGTTGCCTCAGGTCCTATAAGACTGCAGGCCATAGTTCCCAAGAACACAGTGACCACTGACCATAGCCTGTTTTGCAAGTCCTGACACAGTGGTGGTGTTCAGGGCAGGCAGCATGGGGTCTGCGGCCCTAACACTACAGTTACACACAAACATTTACAAACTGTGTTGGAGCAGAAACAATTTTTCCTCCCACCTTTCTAAGGCCTTCTGGCTGGATTAATAGCCAAATTAACATGAGACAGATCTACAGGGAAAAACAACCAAATTTAATACGTATGTATACATGGGTTTCCATAAGAATATGGGGCCTGGGCACACATCAGGCAGTTAAGGTCCATAGTCCATCTTGAGCAAAGGAGAAGGGACATCTGTGGTTTGGGACTTCAAAGAGCAGGAAGGCAGTTCACATGGAGATCGAAAAGCAAATGTTTCGTAAATACTTGTTTTCTGGGCCATCTTTAGCAATGGGACACATCAAATGGGTATTGTTAGGTTCTACCCTATCACACTTAGTGCATATCAAACTAGAGTTATCTACAGTGGTATCTCTCTTCTCAGAGCAGGTCCTCTATCCAAGTTCTTTTAGGCAGTAAAGGGGAAGGCCGAAGGTTTTCTTCTAAGCTTTTTATGTCTTGAAAATAACCAGCTTAAAATAATTAATGTCCCCAAAGCATATTCTGGGGTGGCAAAACTCTGCTCCCCCTCACTAGGAGTTGGTAATGTTAGTGGGTTTTAAAAAATCTCTGACATAAAAATGATAAATTAATGCCTAAAGTATGAGTAATACATCTAGTATAGTTCTTAGGCACATAAGTAGTCTAGCTCTCCCTTGTGTTTTATTTTCATTATAGTTCTTTTACAAAGCTCCCTCATCTGGCTGGAACAGAACAAAATTTACTGCTTGCCAAGAAAATCCAAGCCCAGTGGAAGGAATTTGGACTAGACTCAGCCAAGTTGGATCATTATGATGTTCTCTTATCTTACCCTAATGTGACAAATGCCAACTATATATCAATCATGGATGAACATGGGATTGAGGTGATGTAGAATTTTTAGTGCTTCATACTTCACAGCTCTACCTACTTATTGTCAGGGCAGCCTTGCTCAGATAAATCACACCTGAAGACCACTGTAGAATCAAGCCATGAGTTTATTGGGGGAAGGAAAACAGGGAACAAGAAAAATGGGGAGTGGCAAGTGAAGAGACTGAAAGAACTCGTCTTCAATTTGACATCATCAGGCTGGGGTTTTTATTCTAGTGGCTATGGGCAGTTTCACAGATACCTGCTTCAAAGGAAAGTTAGTTTATTAACCAAATTCTATTAGCAAGGAAGAACTAAGTGGGCCTATCTGATGGGCCATTTGCTTTATTAACATCTCCCCTGGGATCCAACGCACAAGCTAACTTCGTTAACTCCTAACTTCATTAACTCATTCCTTAGAGTTTCCTTGCTTGTTCTATTATCATATTCCTGCCAGGTTAGGTATGTAAATATTGACTGTTAATGTTTTAACTAAGTCCAGGTACAACGAAAATCTGAAGGTACATGCTAGGATTGTCTGCCCCTGCATTCTGGCACTTATGTGAACTGGAACTTAGGGTCCAGTAAAAATAAATTTGTTCATAGTGCAATAGAATTTTCTAGAAAAGTTTAAGTTGAAAACTAATTATTTGGTATTTACTATGTGTTAGGCACAGTGATAGGTCTTTAGACCAGAATGAAGACTAGGGCATGGTTCCTTTGCCTAAATAAGGTGAGGCAGACATTAGAACATATATTTCAAATCAACATAGTAAGTGCTATAAAGAGCATGATTAGGGTTCTTTATCTACAATGAAAAGGGCTACTTGGCCTAGCATTGATGTAAGAATATCCACACCTGTATAGAATTTTCATAAGAATTTATTTGAGCCAACTGATGGCATATGCCAGGTTGCACCTTTTAATGCACTTGAAATTAAGAAGGGAACATAAGGAAGATTACATGGATGTTTAAGAAAACAAAGTGGGAATTGAATTCAGGATAATTAACAAGATTATGTGCTCTCTTAAGTGTAGTCATTTCAAAGGTGTATTAACCTAGATGCACAGAAATAATAAGACATGGCCTGCTTAAAGCAAAGATAAACTTTTTATGAAAAATTTATATGCCTATTTTTACAAAAGGCAATTATGGAGAAATGTGGAAATGAACATTGAATTTAAGTGGAATAATAAACATTTTTTGAGAAAAAAAGTTATATGACTAGGGTGTGACTGACTACCCATGACCTACCCGGTTAGGAATTTATGGTCAGATCACCCTGTGAGGTTACTTTCCATAAAACTCTTTGTTTTATGGAAAACCCATGTTTTCCATAAAACCTTGAACAAACCCATGTTGTTCATGGGTCAACTGTCTATGTTTTGAGGACAGGTCATAGAAGGACTAATACACATACCTAGGCAGGGAGGAATTAACCTCAGGGAATGGAAACTGTTGCCAAATCCTAAGCAATGGAAGGGTGTGGCTAGCAAGACATTCTAGAAAGTTTTAGCAGTCTGCATATTAGACCCAGACTAGGCAAGGAGTTCAAGCTGGAGTCTAAGGCAGTAGTGGGGGTAAAAGATGATAAAGCCCTGAATGAGGATGTTAGTAGGAATGAGGAAGAGGTATAGATTTCAAAAATAATTAGGAAGCAAAATTAGCAGGTGTTGTCTAGTGATTGGAGGAAGGAGGTGAAGACAGAGTTCAGTTTCGTACCTAGGTATCTGGTGTGGGTGACTAGCTGGTGGTGCTGACAACAGCAGCAGGGAGTGCAGAACCAGAAGTGGGCCTGGGGGAGAGAAGATAAGTTCAGAGTTGAGTTTGGACATGCTAGCTGAAAGGCACACCAGGCCCTTAAACACACGAGTCTGGAAAGCTGGGAGTCTGGAAAGCTGGGCATTGTAAATATATTAGGTATGGATGAAACTTAGAGTCAATGGGCTCTCACAGCTAAGGGAGGAGGAAATGAGGCAAGCACTATTCTGGGGATAAAACAACACAAGGAAACATTATTATTTAAATGCAGATGAAAGAAAATGGCGCCCAATGACTCTTGAAAGCCCAGTTTTTATGCTTCAGATGGGAACTGTTAGTTACTGAAATTGCATGTGCTTGAAGAAATTTCTACTATTTTGAAGACAATAATAATGATAAAGCTCTTTCTCATTGTTGCCAGTGGAATTAAATCTATTTAATCACAGAACCTAGTTTCAGGAAACTTTCTCTTAAGTGTATACCTGAGGGTAAGTTGCATTATTCTTTAATAGTGATCTAGACAGTTTCTTTGTAACTTCATGTGTTGCAATGCTTGCTAGGTTTTTAAAACATCATACTTGGAGCTGCCACCAGATGGATATGAGAATGTTACAGATATTGTACCACCATATAATGCTTTTTCAGCAGAAGGCATGCCAGAGGTAAAATAAAAGATACTTTACATGCTCAACTGTTTAAGATTTTGTTATATAAAAATTCACGTGGAGGACTAAACTGAGGTTAGCAGGGACCATACATACATGCTGATATTTGAGGTTCAGTGCTGTGCACACATTTCCTAAAAAAAAAAAAAAGAAGAAGAAGAAGAAGAAGAAAAGAATACCAGAAAAAAACCCAAAAATACATAAAAGCCAGAACCTGATGGAGCAGATGCTGATCTTTGAAATAACAAAGATGGATTGGATTGAAATAAAGAAACATCTGGACATGGCGCTAATTCAGTGAGGGGAATAGTTATTTTTACAAGCTTTTCTCCTTTGCTTGTGGGCTGACTTTGCTACAGATTTATAGATGTGATTTTATAGATCACACTACAGAAGTTTTAAGATGAACACCATGGCTAGAAATTAAGCATAGCTGGGATTTTACAATGACTTCTAGTTATTTTCTGTATACACTGAAAATCTCTTCAAAATGGAACACATAGTTTAAAGTGTTTTACATGTTGTTTTTAAAACTTTTGAGGATATTGAAATATTTTCTGACTACTACAGAATGAGTATGGATCTATTTATTAAATGCAAGCCAGGAGATAACTTTGATGATGTAGTTTTGTGGAGCAAACTTATTGTTTGGTTTTCTCTTTAACCAGAGCAATATTATGTATTGTTTTTCTTTTCTGTTTTCCTACAGGGAGATCTTGTATATGTAAACTATGCTAGTACTGAAGACTTTTTCAAACTAGAAAGAGAAATGGGCATCAACTGCACGGGGAAGATTGTTATTGCCAGATATGGGAAAATCTTCAGAGGAAATAAAGTATTGTATTATTTGTTTTTCTAGAGGGAAGAAGATAAATCTTGTAAATGTAAATGACTATCTTCCATCAGGTTCCAAAATTTATATATAAAACCTGTCCCAAAAGTATCAAGCTAACATCAATATAATTTAAAACATTTTGTGCAACAGATAGTTTCGGGACAGACATATATTTAAACCTTTGGAATTTTTCATGATTCACGTTACCAACCCTTTCATTCAGGAAGGCTTCTCTGACTTACAGGGAGGTTTGGATTAATAAAAGGAGTTCTTGCCTATAGAAAAGGCTTAAGAACAAGCATTCGCTAAAGTATGTATACTGATATATACTTTTCATGGTTGCACAGAAAATTCTTTTTTTATGTTACCACACATATCTAGAAAGGGAGATTATTTTCAATAATTGTATTACCAAAGCAATATTTGTTTTATTAATTGAAGGAAATTTATATAAACTGAAAATAAAATAAAAAAGCTCTCCTGTATTACTTAACTTCATTGCTCAGACATAATCAACCTTAACAGCTCTTTCCAGACCTAATTTCTGTGACATACAAGAATAAGTATGTCTCCATAATCATTTTACATATATTGGTTGGTTTTTTTTTGTTGTTTTTTTTTTTTTGAGAGGGCATTAGATACCTTGTATTATATAACTTAATTTTTTTATTCAGCAATAATTTGTGAATGTTCTTTCATGGTTAAGTGTATAGGGCTTGAGATCCAAACAACTTGGGTTTTGGTCTAGTCTGGGATCCTTTTCTTTAGATCTTGTGCTGTGAGCAAGTTGCTTAACCTCAGTGTTTCCTCATATATAGAATGGAAATGCTGATAATAACACTGATCTCTTAGAATTCCTTATTAGGATTACATGGCTTCATGTTTGAAAGTAAATCAGATAGTGACTTGTACTTAGTAATTTCTATGTAACTGTTAAGTAAATACCTCATTATTTTAGATGGCTACATAATAATTCACAGAATTAATAATTGATTTAACTCTTTGTCAACATATACTTGGTGTGTCTTAAATTTGTTACTATTACAAAAAAATTCCATTGTGAACATGTTTGTTAATATGTACTTGAAAATTTGTGTGAAGATTATTTTGTATTATAGATTCCTAGAAGTTGAATGGCTGAATCATATTGTATATTATTTCAAAATTTTGATAAGCATCTGATTACCTTTCAAAAAAGTTGTGACACATTGCACTCTTACCAATATTATATGAGTGCTTTCTGAATATTGGAATGTTTTAGTTGACCAAAACTGATGGTTATCTGTTTTTTACTACAATGCTTCTGTTAATGAAGAATTCAATGTTATAGAGTAGATTTTTAAATTCATGGTCAATTTGTATTATTAGGAAAATGTTTTCAAAAACACTGTGGGCAATTTTTCATGCACTATGATTATTCTGCCTAGAATTTTAAATTAATTTAGTTCCACACATACTGCAGGGTGGTTACACTATGATATGCCCGATTTTGGAAGGTGGGCTGTTAAAAGTAGTTAAGACATGGTCCAGGTTCTCAAAAACACCCTCTGTGCCAGTGTTTTCTTCTACATAAATGTGAATACTAATAATAACTCTAATCTCCTAGAATCATAACCCTAGGGCAGCAAAATCATTAATTATCTGTCCTAACATAGACATGTACAAAATATAGAAGTATAAAAAAGGGAGACATTAATTTTGTAGTTTCAGGAACAATAGGAATGTTTCACAGGAGTGATAACTTGTTTGGAATGGTGTAGAATAAATGAGAGTTATTAGGTCTACCAGAAGAGAAATAATATTCAAGGCAAAGAGAACAAAATGAGTAAGAGCACGGTAAAATGCAATGTCTAAATTTCCTTACATTATTAAATTGATTTTCTCTGAGAAGAGTAAGTCAGTCAGTTTCCATTTCTATGTCGTTGCTTGCACTCTGTCCCTGCAGGTTAAAAATGCCATGTCAGCAGGAGCCATAGGAATCATCCTGTACTCGGATCCAGCTGATTATTCTGCCCCCGAGGTGCAGCCTTACCCAGAAGGATGGAACCTTCCTGGAAATGCAGCCCAGAGAGGGAATGTGTTAAATTTGAATGGTGCTGGCGATCCACTCACTCCAGGCTATCCAGCTAAAGGTAATGGGTGAGCTTGCACTGGTCTACCAATTTTTTGCAAAAATAGTACTTGCCTGTGTAAAAAAAAGGTATAAGAACAAGCATCTACAGAATAACATTAAAACTGCAAAAATAATGTTTTGGGTTACTGTTGCCAGGAATTCAAAGACATTCCCTTGTATTAGTTTTAGCTTTTCATGAGGTGTGGACATCGAGATAGGAAAGTCAATTTAATTAACCTCTATTCTCCCTCTATCTTGAGTAGAGTGGAGCTCAGAAACACCGACCCTCATATCCAAAGTAATACTGCCCTTACCAAACTAGAATGTGAGGTTTCTGAATTGCCCAGTGATTTTATTCTTCTTTAGATCATATATTTTTATTTTTAAAAATACCAGTGAGTTTTTGTTTGTGTATTTAATGTCTGCAGTGTGAAAAGTTTTGACATCTGTGTAACCATCTCCACAATCATGATAATGAACTTATCCATAACTGACAATAATGATTCCCTCTCAACCATTCTGTTCCTTCCCTGCTAATTAATCCCTAGGAAATCACTGTGATCTGCTGCCTGTCAGCATAATTATTTTCAGGTCCATCCATATTGATATGTGTCAATAATTCCATTTATTTTTTGCTGGGCAGTGTTCTGTGGAATAGATATACTAGTTTTTCTTCATTTACTTGATGTAAATGTGGATTGTCTTCATTTTGGGAGCTATTATATAAAAAGCTGCTCTGAAGAGTTGTGTACAAGTTTCTGTACCATTCTGTATTCCCGCAGCAGTGTGTGCATATTCCAATTGCTACATCCTTACCAGCTCTTAGTATGATAAATCTTTTTGATATTATTTCTAATAGAAATTTAAGTCCTCCAAGTTGCCATTCTTATTTAAAATTTTTATGATTATTCTAGGTTAATGCCATTTGAATTTTTAAACTAGTTTACCAATTTGAAACCTTCATCAGTTTTATTGAACCCCTAAAGGACCGTCTTTGAGTTTTATATTTCTACTTCTTTTGTGCTTCCTATTTCTTATGTTTGTGCCCCAGTCTTTTTTATGCCCTCTCTCTTAATTACTTTTCCTCATTTTGTCTTTGTCTTTTAGCTTCTTAAGTTAAAATCTGATGCCACTTTTTTTGAAATCTTCCTTTTTTCTAAAATAGGTGTTTCAGTGCTCTACAATTCTATTGTCATTAAAAGGCAAAGCCCTAAGAAGGTTTTTAAGCCTGGAAATATTTTTCAAGCTTTCTTTTTCTTTTCTTTTTTAATTTTTTAAAGATTTTATTATTTTTCAGAGAGAGGAACAGAGGAAGACAAACATCAATGTTTGGTTGCCTTTCATCTGTCTCTAGATATGGACCTGGCTGGAGACCTGGCTTGCAACCTGGTTATGTGCCCTGGCTGGGAATTGAACCAGTGACCTTTGGGTTCACAGGCCAGCGCCTTATCCACTGTGCCACCAGCCAGGGTTCAAGCTTTCTTTAATAAGAATATTATGTTTGAATAAAATCTTTATCATTTTGTCCTAAGGTCTCTTGAATTCCCTTTAATTTTTTTACAGTTATTTCTAGCTTCACAATATGAGACACATTTTCCAGATCTCTGGTTAACTGAAGCTCTTCTAAGAAGGATCCTTGAGAAAATAAAATATTCTTTGAAACTTAAAAAAATATTTATTTCAGAAAGAAAGAGAAACATCAATTTATTGTTTCACTTATTTATGAATTCATTTGCTAACTCTTGTATGTGCCCTGACAAGGATTGAACCCACAAACTTGGCATATTGGGATGATGCTCTAACCAACTGAGTAACCTGGCCAGGGAAAAATGAAATATTCTTGTACAATTCAAGAGAATTATGTGAAATATCAAGACAAGTTTGGGCATCTACAGTACTTATAATTAATTTTGTTAGAATATAAATGGCTTAATTTCTTATTATTGAATTAAAAAGCCCTAAATGAACAATCATTGATTTAAGAACTTTTGAAATCTGCAATAATAGTAAAAATATTTTTTATTCCCCGGCTCCAATTCTTAATTATTTTCACTTTATGCAATTGATTTTTACAGAGTACACCTTTAGACTTGATGTTGAAGAAGGAGTGGGAATGCCCCAAATCCCTGTACACCCCATTGGATATAATGATGCAGAAGTATTATTACGGTATAGTGTTCTTGTTGGATATGAACTATTTTGCACTACTGTGTCCATTGTTTGTTTTATTTTTTATGTTTTTAAAGATTTTATTTATTATTTTTATAGAGAGGGGAAAGGAAAGAGGCAGAGAGGAATCGAGAGACAACAATGTATGGTTGGCTTTCATCTGCCTCCAGCTATGGACCTGGCTTACAACCTGGCTTACAACCTGGTTATGTGCCCTGGCTGGGATTTGAACCAGCAACCTTTGGTTCGCTATTACATGTATTATTCTATAATTGATATTCCCTTTCAAATCTCCTAATTTATATATTTTTTAAAATGCCTATCAATATAGTTTAATAATTGCTTTATGAATGTGTACTATGTAATGAGCAGCTTCTCTAGAAATTAATTTCTCCTTAGCAGAGTCATGTATTTAATATTTTCAGGATTTAAAAAAAAGACTTTATTATTTTTAGAGAGAGGGGAAGGGGAAGAGGCAGAGAGGGAAGGAGACATCAATGTATGTATGGTTGCCTTTCACCTACCTGTAGCTAAGGACCTGGCAGGAGACCTGGCTTACAACCTGGTTATGTTGCCCTGGCTGGGAACTGAACCAGTGAACTTTGGGTTCACAAGCCGGCACCTATCCAGCCAGGACTATTAGAATTTTTTATACCTAATGCATCTCCACATAATAAAATCCAAAGTAAGGAGGCTGTAACTTTCCTTTTCACCAATTTTTTTCTCCTTAGCTCTTATCATTCACAAAGTAAATAGTTTGCTGATGTATCTCAGTTGTGGCTCTCCCGTTACATGTAAGCTCCCCAAGGGGAGAGAACCTTGATAGTACCAGAACTTAGTAAATGCTCTATAAAGACATGTTAAATATATGAATGAAATATCATCACACTTCATAAATATTTCTAAGAAATTGTGATACTCAGCCCCCTGCCTTTTTTTTTTTGTCATTTTCATTTTCTCTTGACAGTCACATGGGAGGAACAGCTTCACCAGATGACAGCTGGAAGGGAAGTCTTGCTGTGGATTACAATATTGGGCCTGGCTTCACAGGGAACGGCTTTTTCAGGTAACTGACTTCATTTGTTTAATAGCCTGGAAAAGCTTTATATGTTTAATGGAAGAATGTCAGGATTACTGTTCTACCAGGTAGATTTTGCTTATCTTTGTTTTCCCATTTTTAATAATGAATAATTGATCATTTTATATTAAGTACTTACAGAATAATGTATCCAATTTCTTTCATCAGTGATATCACAACAGTTATTTCATAAAGTCTCAAAAATTGAGACTTCTGAGTTATAGGTTCAATATTTTAACACTTCATAACAGGTTTTTTTTTAATTAAAAAATTTTTAAATTTATTAGTTTTAGAGAAAGGGGCAGGGAGAGAGGCAAAGAAGGAGAGAGACATCAATGTATGGTGTTGCCTTTCACCTGCCTCCAATCATGGACCTGGCTGGAGAGCTGGCTAGCAAACTGGTTATGAGCCCTGGCTGGTGGCACAGTGAATAAGGTGCCAGCCTGTGAACCTAAAGGTTGCTGGTTCAATTCCCAGCCAGGGCACATAACAGTTTTTAAAACAGGTTTTATATCTCTTTCAAAATGTTTTGCATGTGAGCCCTGGCTGGTAGCACAGTGGGTAAGATGCCAGCCTGTGAACCCAAAGGTCACTGGTTCAGTTCCCAGCCAGGGCACATAACCAGGTTGCAAGCCAGGTCCCCAGCCAGATCCGTGGCTGGGAGCAGGTGAAAGGCAACCATACATTGATGTCTCTTGCTCCCTCTCTGCCTCTCTCCCTGCTCCTCTCTCTAAAAATCATAAATAAAAAATGTTAAAAAAAATATTATGCATGTGTAACACTAAGCTTACTTAAGGGAAAGGAGGAAAAGAGAAAGGAGGCAACATTTATTAAACATTTACCTGTGTGGGTGGGATAAGAGTCAAATGAGCAAGCACATAATTATTGTAGGACTCAATACACTTACTTTAAATGTTATTAATACATTATAGTACTGCTGTAGAGGAGAAGTGATGATAAAATATATGATCATTAAACTTAATTTTATAGAAAGAATACATTTTCCACTGGATTGAGGCGGGCAGGAAATACCAGCTAGAGATCAGCATGAATAGAGCTGTGAAACAATGTGGCATGGATCTCCTGAAAAGTGGAGAGAGAGGGCATTGTAACACTGATAAATGGGAGAAGATAAAGCTATTTTAATGAAATCAAAATTATGAAACCAGTCTTGTTTGCTGATAATTTATTTTAACAGTGTGAACTTGGATTCTTAACATGTTTTTTAGTTTCTGTAATTTTTTTTTTTAATTTCAGAATTTTCATTGTATTCAATTTTCTTATAGAAATTTTAGATTTTTTTACATCAGGGCTTATTTATCTCTAACTCAGAACACAGTTCCTTTGATATGAGATTTAATTTATTAATACCATCCAGAAGTAGGAAAATATACACAATGAAAGATAAAGGCATTTTCTATTTATAAACAGACACAGAGAAAGCAGAAAACATATTGCTTCAGCTCTACAATTTTAGTCACAGTTCAAGAGAAAACTCAGAAACATAAATAATTCTCTTGTCAATATATCAAAAAGCTGATTTTCTTCACCATGGGCACAGAACCCTTAATTGATTGGAGCTCAAAATGGACAAAGACACAAGTAAAGAAAATCACTGAAAAACATATTTGCTGTCATTATCTCACCTCAAAGAAACCTTGATAATCTAATACCCCATTTATAGGTTACCAAATGACAGGACATGAAATCAAATTCCTGGCCATTGCTGCCTCCAATGGGGAATGACTTATCTGCCATAAACAAACTATACTGTAGAAGCATGAACAAAACACAAAATCAATAGATGAAACTTATACATACAGTCAGTCAGCAGTTAGAATTCTGTTGCTACTTAGATTTACTTATGAGAGCCAAAGAAGACATGTCTGGCTTTAAGATGCCCATACCTGGGTCTGTACGATGAATCCATTGTACATCTCATAGGGATCCCAAAATGATAGAAGATGAGTTTTAAGAGTAAAAACATAATAATCATAAAAATATAAAATGAACATGTCCAAAATTATATTTAATTAATAACAGAACCTGCAAGAAGTTAAAACTGGTTTAAAGAATAATTCAAAGTTGATACAGAAATCAGTTAATCAGGAATGCTGAAATGAGTGTACTTAATAGCAGAAAAACTGATGATTTCACATTGGAAAAGGGAAGTCAATTGAACATGCACTAGGCAGGTTGTGCATTTCAGTGGATGTGAATTACTTGCATTACTGTCATGTTTCTGTAAGTTGATTTCTGTCTCTACTGTGTTGTAAAATTGTCTAAAGAAAATGATAGGCGGAAGTAACCTTGATGGATGAGCTAAGGTCTTTCTCAATTTTTTTTTTTTTTAACAGAGTATACTTATTCATTTCACAGATATTTATTGAGCATTTACTATGTCCCAAGCACCATTCTAAGTACTGAGAATTCAGCAATAAACAAATCAGGAAAGAATGCTTCCCCTGGGGAAGCTATCTGGGGTCGGTGATAATAAAAACTTAAAAAAGACAAAGATTAAACATAATGGATGAGCTCCTTTGAGAATCTGAGCAGACAGCTTCTCTGTTCATTTTCATCAAAATAATTTTTTAAAAGAACTTCTCCTTTTTTGGGGTTTATTTTCGTTTTGATTTTTAGAGAGCAGAGAAGGGAGGGAAAAAGAAAGGGAGGAAAACATTGATGTGAGAGAGAAACACCAATTGGTTGTCTTTCATAGGAACTCTGATTGGGGATAATCCCACTAAAATATAATTTTTAATTTGAAGAATTAAAGAATAGATTTTTTTCTCATTTTTCATTGTTACAGTCTTTAATTTTATTCATATAATGACATAATAATATTAATGAATTTGGGTTTCTAACTGGATATTAGGTTCATACTTTAGAAATATGTGCTAAATGTTTCTGCTTTTTTGCTATTTTTTCCAATAACAAAAATAAATCTTATTTAATATTTCAAAATAACATTTATTTATTAATTTTTCTCAAAGGAACTCTTGGTTGAACATTGAACAAAAATAGACATTTAGAAGTGCAATATACTCTTTTCACTAATTTTTATTTTTTATATTTTATTGATTATGCTATTATGGTTGTCTGGATTTTTCCCCCCTTTGTCCCCCTCCCACCCAGTACCTTCCACTCCCTCAGGCAACCCACCCACCATTGTTCATGTCCATGGATCATGCATATAGGTTCATTGGCTACTCCATTTCCTATACTGTACCTTATATCTCCATGACTATTCAGTACCTACCAATGTATACTTAATTCCTTCACCTCTTCACCCATTACCCCACACCCACCTTGTATCTGGCAACCATCAAAACCCTCTCTGGGTCCATGGTTCTGTCCCTGTTCTTCTTATTTGCTTAGTTTATTTTTTAGATTCAATTGTTGATAATATGTATTTGTGTCATTTTATTGTTCATAGCATTAATCTATTTTTTCTTAAATAAGCCCCTTTAACATTTCATTTAATGGTTTGGTGATGATGAACTCCTTTAGTTTTTTTCCTATTTGGGAAGCTCTTTATCTGCCCTTCATTTCTAAATGATAACTTTGCTGGGTAGAGCAATCTTGGCTGTATGTTCCTGCTTTTCATGACCTTGAATATTTCTTGGCAATCCTTTCTAGCCTGCAAAGTTTCTTTTGAAAAAACAGCTGGTAGTCTTATAGGAACCCCTTTGTAGGTAACTTTTTCTTTTTCCTTTTGCTGCTTTTAAGATTCTCTTTATCTTTAACCTTCGACATTTTAATTATGTTGTGTCTTGGAGTGGGCCTCTTTGCATCTATCTTGTTTGGGCCTCTGTGCTTCCTGGACTTGCATGTCTATTTCCTTCACCAAACTAGGGAAGTTTTCTTTCATTATATATATATTTTCTAATATATTTCCAATTTCTTGCTCTTTGTTTTTTCCTTCTGGCACGGCTATGATATGAACATTGAACTTCTTGAAGTTGTCCCAGAGGCACTCATTTCTTGGATTCTTTTTCTTTTTGTTGTTCTAATTGGTTGTTTTTTGCTTCCTTATGCTCCAAATCATTGATTTGATTCCCACCTTCATCCAATCTACTGTTGTTTTCCTGTAAATTGTTCTTTATTTTAATTAGTGTATCCTTTGTTTCTGTCTAGATCTATTTATATACTGCTGAGGTCCTCACTAAATTCCTTGAGCATCCTTACAACCAGTGTTTTGAATTCTGCATCCGATAGATTGCTTATCTCCATTTCATTTAGTTCTTTTTCTAGAGTTTTTATTTTTTTAAATTTGGGCCATGTTTCTTTGTCTCCTCATTTTGACAGCCTCCCTATGTTTGCTTCTGTGTATTAGGTAGAGCTGCTTTGACTCTGCCTTGGTAGTGTGGCCTAATGTAGTAGGTGCCCTGTAGGGTCTAGCCTCCTCTATCACCTAAGGTGGATACTTGAGGTGCAGCACCCTTTGTGTGAGTGGGTTGCATACACCCTCCTCTTGTATTTAGTCGAGCCTTGGTTGCTATTGGCAGGCCAAGGGGAGAATTTACCCAGGCAAGTCAGTTTAAGGACTGGCTGAGACCACCAACCACCATCTTCCACCCTCCATGGAGGATCAGCTGTGCAGGAGCAAGGTGGTGGTGCTCCAAAATGTTCTGCAGCTGTCCACTGGGTGCACAGGCCCTGGGGTTTCCCTGGTGATGCAGGCCAAGGTTAGGCCCCACTGTTTTACCTTGGGCCACTTTGCCTGAGCTGTAGAGCAATGTGAGATGCTGCTAGTTGAGCTGGGCTTGGAGATTCCCAGGGGAAGCCAAGTAGTGAATCTAGGTGCTAGTGCCAGGTCTGAGGTTCACTGAGGCCAGCTGTTGCTTGAGAGGATTTAGGAAGTTGTGCAGTAAAGCCAGGAAGACCCAGCAAGACCAGCCATTCATATGGAAAAGGAGCTTGAGTGGGCCTGTAAATTGGGTGGGGGTGGAGCCTCTGGGGATCTCCAAGGCAGGTCAAACGGTTAGCCAGGTTGAGTCTCAGATATGGCACCCGCCTACCAGCTGTGGCTTTGCATTGGGAGGACTCAGAAAAGGAACAATAGCTTTTGCTTACTCATTGCCACACTCTTCACCTTCTCCCTGTGTGCCACTGGTGCCCTTCAAGCTGCTACCCTGGCCTTGGAGCTCAGAGGGAGTGAGTCTTGAGCAGTGTGTGTGGGTTAAGAGGAATTGCTTGGGAGCTTTGTGAGTTTCTTCTACAGACTCCATCCCTGCTGGTTTTGGCAGCCACAAGTTGCAGGGACATATCTTCGGGGCACTGGAACCCCAGGATGAGGAACCTGGTACTAGAGACTGCTGAGATATCCCCCCTGAATTTTTATCCACCACACATGGACATGGGATCAGCCATTCTGCCTCTGTGCCCCTTCTACCCATCTAGATGGATGTGGTTTCTTAAATTCCATAGTTATCAGGCTTCCCTTCAACTCAATTTCTGATGGTTCTGAGTGACAGTCGTTCTATATTTAGTTGTTAATTTTGATGTGGTTGTGCCAAGAGATGACCCTTGTCTGCCTACACCACCATCTTGACCAGAAGTGAAGGGAAATACCAGAATCTGCACTTAACAGGGAGGTTTTGACAGCTTGTTAGTTCTTCTATTCAAAATAGAAGAAATTGCTGGGATCTCTCTCTGCCCCTTACTCTCCATCCATAGCTAAGACTTATTTTGTTGCCTTGTGAAAACAAGACTCATTATTTTCCCTGTTGTTTTGGATTCATGAAGCCTGAATGGTATTTTTTTCTGTCTGAACTTGATTGTATTTTCCTTTGAATTCTAATTTGGTTGATTGTAATTCATGAATAAATATATAAAAGGCCCCTCTCAGTCAGGATCAATAGTGATGGCCTGGAAGTTTCCATATATGGTTTTCTTGTACATATTAACAGGGTGCTTCTCAAATTCCCATTTAACAATAGAGTTTATTATACTTCTTAAGAGCAGCACTCAGCCAGCTCTTTAACTGGTATACTACACTTCAATAATTTTGAAGAAAATTGTTAAATAGCAGAAATGAATATAAATACAAAGACACATTAAAAAGACTGATTTGCTCTTAAATGCATAGTGGCTATCTACCTTATTTTTGTAATTAGCATATATATAAAATTTTAGAATGAATACCCAAGACATATTGAATAGAATGTTTTGAATTTTATTATTTTTTAATTAATATTTTAGGGAGGGAGAAAGAGGGAAATATTGATGTGAAAAACATACATGCTGTGACCTCAAACCAAACCCATAACCCCAGAATGTGTCCTGACCTGGAATCCAAATGGCAACCTTTTGGTTTGAGGGGCAATGCCCAACCAACTGAGCTACAGTGGTCAGGGCAAATATTTTGAATTTTAAGTAAATACCAATATAACTATAGGGAAGAATATAAAATATTAAGTGTTTAAAATTTTTACTGTAAGGTGCATGCTTCAGTACTTAGAAATAAAATGTCATGATGCCGACCACTTATTTGCAAATGGTGCAACAATGTTAACAATTATTTAAGTTAGGTGGCTGATTGATAAGACTTCATTAAACTACGTTACTTTTCTGTACTTGAGATTTTTCATAATTAACTGTTGAAAGGAAGCTGTTAGACATAGCTCTATGTGAAGTAATTTATTCCCTTTGAAATTCTAGGAAAGTGAAAATGCATGTTCATAACACCAATAAAATTACAAGGATTTATAATGTAATCGGAACTATCAGAGGATCTGTGGAACCTGGTGAGTCAGAGAATTTTTAAAAACACTTCTGTCTTTACAAAAATTAAAAGAATAAGGATGTAATACAATAAAATTTAAAAAAAAAGAATAAGATAATTTTACTCAACTGTTAAATTTTTTTTTTTTTTATGGTGACAGAAAATAAATTTGAAAAAAAATTGTACTGCTCTAAAGGAAGACTGTACCTTATAAGTATTCATTTCTTTTTCTTGTGGAGGAAACCCAAGAAAGAGGAAGTTTAATGTAAAAGGCATAAATTACCACCTTTTTTAATGCATTCAAAGTTGTAGTTCTTTTGAACCCATTCTTTTCCAGACAGATATGTTATTCTGGGAGGCCATCGGGATTCCTGGGTATTTGGAGGAATTGACCCAACCACAGGGACTGCGGTTTTACAGGAAATTGCTCGGAGTTTTGGGAAACTATTGAGTAGAGGTAAATAATGTTTCTTTGGTGGGTAATGATAAAAAGTGACTCACTGATTTTCTTTTATTTTTAGGCAGGTGTACCTGACTATGTATGTTAATGATTACAGGCTGGAGACCTAGAAGAACTATCATTTTTGCCAGCTGGGATGCAGAAGAATTTGGACTTCTGGGTTCCACTGAATGGGCTGAGGTAAGTGAGACAAAGAAAAGTTGTACTTTCTCAGTCAACAGGGAACAAATAGATGTATCTCAGGATGTTCACAAATAGAGTCCATTATCTAAGAAAGTTTTAATTTGGAGAAAGACTGAAGAGGATTTAAGAACTGGAGTTTGTTCCTACTTTCACATTAGTTTGGTAAAACAGAATGACATCTTAAAATCTGTAAGTTCAGAAAAGAGTCAAGATTGTTTCTGACAAGCAAATTGACTTACATCTGAAAACTCATACAGGTACCTGGAGTTTGTTTTCAAGTTTCTGAAGTTTCCTTGGGATTTTTCTATCTCAAAAAACATTAGATGTTCTATTAAAATGACTTGACTTTGATTATAATTTCACATGTACAAATTTCATATACAATTGCAACCATACATATATTTTACCATTCATAAAAGTGACTGTTCAGTATATGAAAATTTTGTAAATAAAATTACTCTAGTGAATTGCCTTTAGAATTTCTGAGATTTGTTTTTTCCTCAAATATGACTGACTCATTTGTGACTGGCTCTTAATGCTTTATCTTTAAGTGTCTCCCCTAGGCCACATTCTTTCACCTTTTCCCCTTAGCCTCTCTGCTGCATAACTAAGTTCTTAAGTGTACAAGGTAAGCTCATAATTCTCACAAAGAGAGGTGCACCACCTAAGCACTTAACTCTCCTGCCACCATCCTCTGTAAGTCCAGATTTTTCCATAAATCTGGGTTTTATAAAGGTGTTTCAAACATGTCATACATTTCTTGACATTGGCTGTAGTTCTTAAAATGCTCTTCTCCTGACTCATTTCCTCTTACTTTACTTTAAAATAATAGGAATCAAATCAGTATGGGAGTAAGTAAAATCACACACACAGTTACCTGTCAATCACTTATCTTGGTGTTTTAAAAAAAAATTTAGAGGGGAAGGGAGGGAGAGAGGGAGAGAAACACCAATGTGACTGAGAACTATTGATTGGCTTCCTTCCATACATAAACTGACTAGGGACCAAACCCACAAACCAGGCATGTGACCTGACTGGGAATCACACCAGTAACCTTTTGGTTTGCTGGATGAAGCCCAACCAACTGAGCCACTCTGGCCAGGGCATTCACTTATCCTTTTCATTCCATTTATATCGCAAAGTTTTATTATTACATTGATATTATGAACATGTATTTTGGAAGTTGACTATTTAGATGAATCAAATTTCATTCATTAAGGTCATTTACTTTTAGAAATAATGTAATTTTTTAAAAAGATCTTATTTTTAGAGAGAGGGGAAGGGAGGGAGGGAGAAACATCCACGTATGGTTGCCTCTCAAGTGGCCCCCAACCAGGGACCTGGCCTGTAATCCAGGCATGTGCCCTGACTGGGAATCAAACCAGTGACCCTTTGGTTCGCAGCCGGCACTTACCCACTGAGCCACACCAGCCAGGCTGAAATAATGTAATTTCATGTGCATACATGTATACATGAATACATGCTTCTCTTTCTAGAATTTTAGCAACTTAAAATAAAGATCAAGGAAATCTTAGATAGTAAATATGCTTTGCATGAAATACATGTGGGTTAGAAGATAATTGCAACACTGTTTCTAGTTTTCTACCAGATTTTCCATCATATTTGGTAGAGCACTCTCTTTAACTAATTAAGGAATCTTCTTTATTTCTAATGTAAATCTTTTACAAATGGAAACTCTGACTTGATGTTTATCTTATCATCTGGCCTGTGGGCAAGCACAGAGAAGTGGTAGTCCTATTTATGATGTAACCTCTCACAGCTTTAAATGTTTTTTTTTAAAAATTATTATACGTTCTTTCTTAATAAGGTAGTAAACTAGAAAGAGAGAGAATTAAAGGGTGCACTTGGCATAGTTCCACATATTTGCGACATTAGCCTTTTTCTACTTTATCTTGGGGGTGTGTGTGCGCGTGTGTAAAGGAGTCAGTCTTGTGTTTGTCCTAATGTCCTTCTCTCCTATTTTTTCTGTCCTCATTTTTTGTTTTTCATCTCTTATTAAAATAA
Organism: Noctilio leporinus; assembly: GCA_004026585.1. Classification (NCBI taxonomy): domain Eukaryota; kingdom Metazoa; phylum Chordata; class Mammalia; order Chiroptera; family Noctilionidae; genus Noctilio; species Noctilio leporinus. Next base: position 70,714 of record PVIW01003125.1, on the reverse strand, counting down.
TGAAATTTTTTTTCTTTTTGTTCTTTATGTTTCACTTTTAAAATGCTATATTTGGGTAATCATTATCTGGATCTCAAAACCTCAATGCATACAGGGAGTGCCACCTTTTAGAAAATATAGATTCCCAGGCCTTTCGGCAATTCATGTTCAGTCCATTCGGGCTGGGGCTCAGCACCTGGGGGCCATGCCTGCCTCATCTTCTGGCTCAGGGACTCAAGGACACAATCCCACATTGAAAATATTTTTCCTCCAAGGCTCCTTACTGTTGCTATAAATAGTATTATAGCATCGTAATACTTTTTTTCCTTGTTTTAATTTCATTATTGTTGTCAACCAATCAGTTATCAGCATTTTTTCAGAAATTACGGTTGAAGACATAGGTATGTGATTCCTCAAATATTTGCAGACCATTTTTATTATACTAAATTAATTGACTCATTTTGTTTATATGCCCACATTGGTGAGTACTGTGAATTAAGTAACTACTTTGCACCAAATATAGGAGCACGCAAAAACACTCCAGGAGAGAAGCATTGCTTACATCAACTCAGATTCATCAATTGAAGGTAAATTTGATTCAGCACTGTTATTCACCCTATTTTTTAAAGAATATTTACCTTGATTCCTATTTTAAACTGGTATTAACTACATTCTTCTTCTTTTTGGATTTTATTTATTTTTAGAGAGAGGGGAAAGGAGGGGGAAAGAGAGGGAGAGAAATGTGATGTGAGAAAGAGTGACTGGCTGCCTCTCTCACACCCCAAAGTGGGGACCTGACCTGCAACCGTCCCTGCAACCCAGGCATGTGCCCTGACAAGAGAACTGAGCCAGGCAACCTTTCAGTCTGCAGGCTGGCGCTCCATCCACTGAGCCACACCAGCCAGGACTACTTTCTTTTTATAGAGGGAATTTGAAGAATTGTTTAAAATACTTTCAAAGAAATATTTGTATTGGAACAAATTTTAAGTAAGCACAACTACAGACTTTCTTTTGAATCTGACCTGTGACATTTGTGTCCTAGCCTTTCCTTGTATGATGGTTATGCCTAGATAGATGTCAGAGCATCCTTACTGACATGCTGTAGTCTGTCTTGCAACACATATACTATCTAATAGAATGAGGAATGAATGTTGTCGCCTTACCATTTCCTTTGCCAAACTCCCCCTAAGAGGCACGGCATTCAGAATGACCTTCACGGTCACAACTATGGGAGCTGCTGCCTCCGCAGCCGAATCCACCACACGTCTCTGTACAGTCTGTCCTGCAGCCTCTCTTCCTCCTGAAGAACTGCTTTTACCCTATTTTTAATTCCTGGGGAATGATGTCTTTGATTTGTCTATTATATGTTATTTATAATTAGAAAATAGAATTAAACATAGATTGGAATTTCATTTGCAAGTATTAAAATACTTCTTAAAAATTTTTTTCAGGCAATTATACTCTCAGAGTTGACTGTACACCCCTTCTTTACCAATTGGTGTATAAACTGACAAAAGAGGTATGTAAGTAGATCTGTCTCAATGTTTTCTGATGAATGGATAAGTTGGTAATACCCATTTTTTCTTAGTGGTGCTTATTTTTGAACTGGTGGTAGACATGGCTGATTTGTGTAAATAACAAATCAGAACAAAAATCTCATGTACTATTTATGTGTATTAAGTAGTACTGTTTCTCTAGTCTAATAATAGTTCTTATTGTAGACATTGTTATAATGTACAGGATGTGTAATTTCATCTGGCAGAAGCATTTTCATATCACAGAAAGAACATTAAGCTGGAAAAGCCTTGGTTCAAAGATTGCCTTGGCTACTCACTCATTTCTTCAACAGGTATTTATTGAGTGGCCACTAGTTATCGGGCCCTATAAAATAAATTCTAGCGGCAACAATGATAAAATGACAAGGTTACTAGCCCTGGCTGGTGGATAAGGTGCTGGCCTGCAAACCCCAAGGTCGCTGGTTTGATTCCCCAGCCAGGGCACATAACCAGGTTGCAAGCCAGGTCCATGGTTGGAGGCAGGTGAAAGGCAACCATACATTGATGTCTCTCTCCCTTCCCCTCTCTAAAAATAATAAAATCTTAAAAAAAAAAAAAAAGACAAGGTTACTGAATCCAAATGCTTTGTAATCTGGAGAAGATACAGACCTGTAAATGAGGAATGAACAGTTTACTGGAATACTGTATACTATGTATGATGGAGAAAATTATGGATTACTGAACCTAAAACCCTGGCGTAGCTGGGAAGCATCAGAGGATGCTTACAGTATCATGCATGCTTGGGCTATAAAGTGGAAGGTGAGAAAGGAAGGAAGAAGGCGTTCTAAGCAGAGGACATTGTTGCCTCCAAAGATGTAGAGGTATGAAAGAAAATACTTCCTGACCTGGAGGTATAGCTCAGTATGACCTAAGCACAGTGTTTGTGGCAAGAAGTGGGACATGATGAAGCCAAGGAGTTCAGAAATCTGATGACGGAGAAATAAATGAATTTTTAATAAGGTTGTGCAGTAATCATATTCATTAGAAAAATCGCTCTGTATCAGTGTAGTAAGTTGTAGCAGGTCCAAAAGCAAAATGGAAATAACTCCTCATGAGTTATTTACACAGGAGGATTATAAATATTAGTTGCTGATACAACGAGTACTCCAAAAACTAATGTACTGAGCCTCTAAAAATTACATAAATTACGTAATCTGTTCATTTACTGTCTGTGAAGTTTCATGTTATAAATCTTAATTACCGGACTGTTTCTGTCAAGTAGGTATCACTTAGTGAAGGTACCACTGTCTGTAGGTGCTATTTCCCAATCTCCTGAATCTTGCTCTTTCCCTTTCTACTAGTCTTTAAAAACTAGTTCTCCCAAGAGAGACCTCCATTGTGCCCATCACAATTCTCATTATATTGTATAGCTTCCATCTTTGATCCTTTCATTGGCATATCCCATAAAACCATCTCATCTAACATCTTGTTTTAAAAAAGCAAGCTGTAAAGAAAATCTGAATTGGCAGAACCTTTTAAGAAGGGATATGCATTTATACTTTGGGTCCTAGGGAGCTGGCTCCTGCTGGTGAAATCAGGGATAATAAAAAATTCAGGGCCAATAAGGTGAGGCAGGGAAGCTTAGGTCTATGGTCCTCTGTACAAGGGCAGACGCCTATGTATGGTATACCAAAACTCAGTAGAAAAAGGAGTCTTTTATTCCCCTAATGATCGCACATCAAATTATGCTGGTGACATTAAGTAGGGTCAGGTAGTAGACAGGGCTGAGCTGACAGAGAGTGCAGCTGCCTGGTAGAGGCAGGAAATGGGACAAGGTGTTGATACAATGAAGGAGGGACAGCAATTATGACAGCGTACAAAGCTGAGACAGAAAACTCTGATCTACGAAGTCCATGACAAAGGGTCCAGAAGGTGCTAGACTGAGATGGTGTGATTCTAGACAATGAAGAGAATTTTGTAGGGAATTGGATCCAAGCAGAATGTGGGAACTGGAGCAGGATCTCAGGTATTGCAAGGAGCCAAGTAGAGTAGAACACGGTGAGTTGGCTGGAAAGGAGCAAAACATGCCTGCAGCTCCAACATGCTAGCAGGCAAGGGAGGCCGCTGTACAGTGCCCAGCCTGTACTTGAAGACCACTTACGTAGTGTGTATAAAGGCCACAGAAGATAGAGATATTCTAGCTGACATGGGTACCATTCTCCCTATTCACAGGTGAGAAAACTAGGGTTTAAAGCAATACAACTAAAGTTGTATAATGCTTTCTGAATTGCATAAGCAGGGTCCACTGTGGGTCCATTTTTTAATTACTAAAATAAGCAGGAAATTTTACCCTAGGTATCTGGAAAATTTACAATAGGTAGGCATCATTTGGGCTGGATATTTTTCTTCCTATTTACAAAAGCATATGTACATATATATTAAGAAGTTGGAAGGTGCTGACCTGCGAACCCAAAGGTCGCTGGTTCAATTCCCCAGCCAGGGCACATAACGAGGTTGCAAGCCAGGACTCCAGTATGGGCAACCGTACATTGATGTTTCTCTCCCTCTCTGCTTCTTTCCCTTCCCCTCTCTCTGAAAATAATAAAGTCCTAAAAACAACAAAAAAAAGTTGATATTAACTTGGGTTTTATGTTGACATAAATTTAATTGCTTCTGCCTCTAATTCCCAGTATTTATCTTTCCAGATCTCTAGCCCAGATGATGGTTTTGAGAGTAAATCTCTTTATGAAAGCTGGTTGGAAAAGGATCCTTCATCTGAAAACAAAAACTTTCCTAGGTAAGTTACTTGCTTGCATGTTGTCTACCAAAGGATAAATTATGAATTCCCCTTTATGTGTTTCTCCAGGTACGAAGTTTTCAGGTGCCTTATCAGCTAAAGATAATCCTAAAATTGCCTTTTGTGAAGCCTTTAAAAAATTTTTTAAAGATTTTATTCTAATGAGAGGGGAAGAGAGAGAGGCAGAGAGGGAGAGAGACATCAATGTGTGGTTGCCTTTCACCTGCCTCCAGCTACAGACCTGGCTGGAGACCTGGCTTGCAACCTGGTTATGTACCTTGGCTGGGAATCAGACCAGCAACCTTCAGGTTTGCAGGATGGCACCTTATCCACTATGCCACCAGCCAGGGCTGTGCAGCCTCTGATGGTGCTAATCAGCAGAACCATCATGTCTGTTAACCCTCAATAGAGCAGACAGATCTAGTTTTACTAATCAAAATTATTTTGCCACATTATCAGGCATTACTTTGTGTTCTTGCATAAAATTTCATTCAGATATAAAGTGCAATAAATAACTTCAAATGATAATGAAGAAATGGATTATTTGCTTTGCTTCTAAATTTAATGGTCATTAGCAATAACCACCAAAGTATCTTTGCTTGTCAATTTGGTTTTTAAGTATGAATTTTTAGTTAATCTCATTCACACAGTTTCTTTAAATTCATTTTATATTTGTTTTCCTCTGCAATACTATTTCTAAAAGCAGCAGATAATGGTACCTGTTAACGGCTTCATTCTATAATCCAAATAAGTCTGTTAAAGTTTAAATGTGATTCCATTAGAAATGTTTCACATGCTTATTCAAAGATTTTAAAAAACATCCAAGGTTTCACTCTCGAACAACTCAGTTTAGAAGTATATAGTTATGTTCTTCATGCATATGTAATTTTACATTCTGCTTTGACTTACCATTATGAAAACTTTTCCCATGTAAGTACTTTATTTATAATATAGTGTATGTGTGCACATAGTGGTTTCTTAATTATCTGCAAGGAAATTGTTGTAATTAGACTTATTTTTGAAATAAGGCACATTTCTATTCTTGATAATCTTACAAACTTCCTCATGGCAATTTTCTTGTTAGACCATAGTTGTCTGAGGTTAATTACCATCTTATTTGTTTTTCCCTTTAAACAAATCCCGTAAATGCGTAAGTATGGGAGACAGCATAGTCACTAGGCTGCTGTATTGGTGGCACTGCGAACTGGTTGCAGTCAATAGATTTGTAGGTTTATCACATTGATATCCAGCAGGTGATCTGCCAATGCCTTGGTGGTGGTATATGTTCTCCTAATTTCTACAAATGTGCCATGAAATTTCTTGCTGTTTTTAGGACAGGATTCATTGTCCCTTCTATTAACTTCATATTTTGATTTATGACTCTGTCTGTGTATGATGTATGTATTATATTCTACATCTAGAATCAAGAAGCTGGGATCTGGAAGTGATTTTGAAGCTTATTTTCAGAGGCTTGGAATTGCTTCGGGCAGAGCCCGTTACACTAAGAATACAGTAAGCCATTTTATTGTTTTGGATACATAGTACCTCATCCACATTCTTTTTGTTAAGAATCCTATCATTTAGTTGTTTGGTACAGGCATAGGTGGACATTTCAGGAATAGAGACAGACTGCATGACTTGTTGTAGGTGGACTAGATAGTAACGGGTTATTCTGTGTCTTTCCCCTACCAGGGTTATTCAATGAAGTGGCAGTTGACAGAGTAACATCAGAGACTTAGCTGGTTATCAGTATCAAGTAGTTCACATCCTTTTCCCCACAGGCTTTGTTGAAAGTCTCCTTCTCCTGGTCTTATAGGCTTTGATGTACTTTTTCCAGAGAAAATGTGTATATGGAGGACATATTTTGGTTACAGGGAATGCTAGGCGAAGATTTACTGCTAAGTACTTTAATATGCCAACGTATACCATGTTTACTTGCCTACATTATAAATTGTCATAAACTAAACTGAGATTTATCACCAATTTTAATATTGGGTTGGCCGAAAAGTGTTTTTCCATATGATGGCGCTAGTAGCACCAAGTTGTCTAACTTCATTTGAAATTATTTTGTTATATTGTATTTGTGACAGGTTTCATGTGAGTGTGCAATTTAAAAAAAATCAAAATGGTGATTTATTGTGTTGCCACTTAGATATTGAAGATGGAAGGGAATATGCAACATTTTTGGCATGTTATGCTTTATTATTTCAGGAAAGGTAAAAATGCAACTGAAATGCAAGGAGATTTGTCCTGTGTACGGAGAAGGGGCCTGTGGCCAATCAAACATGTCAAAAATAGTTTGCAAAGTTTTGTGGTGGGATTTCCCGCTGGATGATGCTCCACGATCAGGTAGACCAGCTGAAGTTGATTTGATAGCGATTAAATTGAGAAGATTAATTGAGAACAATCAGTGTTATACCATAGGGGAGATAGACATACTCAAAATATCCAAATTGATAAAGTTATTGGTGAAAAAGAAAAATGTGTCTTTTATGGAAAAAACTAGACTTTTTGGCCAGCCCAGTAATTAAAAGCCACAAGAATGGACAGCCTATAGCAATGTAAAGACAGGTAAAAACTAAAGTTAGAAGCAATATTTTGAATGAAGATTTACATGAATTATAAAATGAATAGTAAAACTTTAAATCACTGAATATTGGTGTTTTGTTAGATTTTACTTTTGTTTTGCTTCACTGATAGAACTTTTGGTGGTGAATGGTTGTATTTTTCTGCAAGCATTTTATGATTACATAAAATATAATTTGAATATTTAATATTTGTACTTGGTTTCTCCCCATCCCCCCCCCCCTTTTCTTTAGAAAACAGAGAAGTACAGCAGCTACCCGTTATACCATACAATTTATGAGACGTTTGAATTGGTAGAAAAATTTTATGACCCCACATTTAAAAAACAGCTTTCTGTTGCTCAGTTACGAGGGGCACTGGTTTATGAACTTGCAAACTCTCAAATCATTCCTTTCAATATTCAAGACTATGCAAAAGCTTTGAAAAACTATGCAACAAGTATCTACAATTTATCCAAGAAATATGACCAACAATTGAAAGATAATGGAGTATCATTTGGTAAGAAATGACTGAGCAAGTATTTTTACAATCTTTAAGTTAGAGGTTTAAGATATCTCCTTTCATCATCAATGCATATTATTTCATTCTAGAATTTATCCCTGCCTTAGTAGTTCTGGTTTCTAGAAAACAAAACTTTAACATCTATTGAATACTGTGATTTAGTTTGGCATTTGTAGGATGAATCAATCCATTTTGCTTAGTGCTACAAATGTTGGATTTGGTCTATATTTCTGCCTTTAAAATATGTTTACTGTTAAAAGAACACGATGAAAATGCAATACACTATTACACAAATATTGGAGAGAAAACTACCAATTCCACTTCGTATATAATTATTACTGTGTATATCTTTTAATGTTTGTCTACATGAAAGACTTTTGTACAGTGTTTCCTGAACATCTGGTCATTTGGTGGTGGTTATTATACCAAATATGGGTGAAATGTTGATAGTGTTGTACCATTGAGCACTGGGTCTGGTTCAAACCCTGGCTCTACTAATATTTATTCACTGTGTGACCTTGGGAAGGTTACTTAACCTATCTATGTGTCAGTTTTCTTCTCAGTGAAATGTATATATATGTACACTCACATACACACACACATACACGATGTTTCAAAGATTCCTGTGAAGGTTCATTTGGTTGACACATAGGAATGGTGACACTTCATGCTCATAAATGTTAACCTATTATTACTGTTTTACTGTAACCATTTTATTGTTCTGAGAGTATATACCATAATTATAAAATATATACTACATTCTATTTTATACCAAGTACTGTTCCTGAAATATATAAGGATGTTTTAAGACAGTCGTTGTCCTCAGAGAGTTTAAAGTCTTATGTGGGGAAGGAGAAGACAAAGTGCAAGGGACGAGTTATAAAGGCACACACAGGGTAAGTACAACAGGAGACCAGGAAGTCAGTAGGGTAGTGACTTTTTAATATCATGTAAGAATTAGTAACTGCTCCTCATAACTTCCTGAAGATTACGAAGATCTAGAAATAAAATGAAGCAAAGAAAATTGTGTTTAGATTGATATGATGGGAGAATCTCTGTGATGATGGGGAAAATGAACAAAAAAAAAGATGTAGCAGGTTTTACAGAAATAACTGTATGGATTATTATAACATATTTAGAAATATATTTCTAGATCCATGGCTATCCAGCATCTAGTTCTCTTCCTAAATGCTCAGATTTCCTTTTAGTGAATTACATTGTATCAATTGTTTTAAGTCAGTGTCCAATTGAGAGAGAAACCACAGTTACAATGGAAGGACTCTTTAAACAAGGTTGGTTGATTTACTGCCTGTTTACCTTCTTACTGCCTTTCTCCCCATATTTCCAAACTCTCCATTTCTACTGGTGATGCTCCATTCACATTAAACATTCTTAGGTCTTTTCTATCTTAAAAACAGGTCTTTTGAGGTGCCCTACTTCCTTCACAATCAAAGCTTTTCATTTACTGCTAGGGGGAAAAAAAAGTCCCTCAAATTTCCCCCCCTCCAAATATTTTAATGAAGGAATGAATGGTGGTGAATGGCTGGATGCATAATCTACACAGCCTGTCTCCAGTTCTTCTCTCATTAACCACACTACTCCCTGCACTGCCTCATGTTCCTCCTCCACTGAAATTGCTCGGGCCAAGTGTCCTTCACCTGTGTCACAAAAGCCCAGGGACACATTTCAGTTACCTATCATGATTTCTAGGCTTCATTTGAAATTTAAAATTTCTTCTTTCACACAATTTGTTTTGAGTGCTCAGAGTAGCTATTATTAATTTGATTTTGACGTTTTAAAACAGCAGCAAAAATTGAGTTTATAGAGCACTACGCTAAAAAGACCTTGTTTTTTACATTGAATGCACTTACACTGAATGTACTACAATAGGTTCTAATAATGTTTTCTTTCACTGTTCATTGTAACAAATAAGATGCCTATGATAAAACTGGTTTCATTACACATTGCTCTGCCCACTGATGATTAGTGAGGACTCACTGTACTTACTAGCAGTGTGAATTACATATGTCCTAGAGTCTTAAAAATTATTTTCTTAAGAACCAATTTAGCCATTTTGTATTTTATATATTTCTTTGTTTACAATATTTTAAAACAATTTCCATGGTTCTGCAAGAAGGCTCAGTTAAAAAATAGTTTCGATATTACTGTCATATCAACTTGGAATGAAAAGGCAGGAAAGTGAACCTCTAAAATATGCAGTGCTTAGGCTTATTCATTTCCCTTCTGCTTTTCTATCTTTGAAAGAGTCCTTATTTTCTGCTGTGAAGAATTTCTCAGAGGCTGCTTCAGATTTCCATAGAAGACTTACGGAAGTTGACACGAATAAGTAAGTTTCAGAGATAATAAACAAGTTTCAAATGTAAAGCCCTACTGTTTTAAAGAGCTATCTGATTACACTCATAAGCATTCAACACTAAATCACTGCTACTCCAATTATGGTCTGCAAGCTAGGAGCATCAGCCTTATCCTTATTTAATATTATTTAAAAATATGGCTCCATGGTAAGAGTTATAATTAATTATCTATTTCTTGTCCTCAAAGTCCCATTGCAGTGAGAATCATGAATGACCAGCTGATGCTCCTGGAAAGAGCGTTCATCGATCCTCTTGGTTTACCAGGAAGGAAATTCTACAGGTAAGAAAGCAACAGTGTTCCACTAAAGGACACCAGAAACTCAGTATGACCAAAACCAGCATACCCAAAGTCTGCTTTAAACTACTACCATCAGATAAGTGGAAGGTAAATATGTACACTGAGAGGAACATGAATAACTTTATGCATAACAGTATAATATGTAATATCAGAAAAATTTCATATTGTTTATTTGCTGCAGATACAAATGATAAGTAAGTTAAATCTATCATTTCTCTAAAGGAATAATAGCCTATTTTCTACCTAGACCTCCGTCATGCTTTCTTGGCAGCATTCTTTTGGGTAGTCTCCAGGTTTTCAAGGTCTCTCTTGAACTGTGGTTCCCTGGTGGAAATTTAGGGAAGTCCTATCATTTATCATCAGAAAAATCTGTGTTCTTGTTCACTTACACTTGTGCAATTTAGAACAAGTCACTTCTAGAGCGTTTTCATCTGAATTAAGATGGTTGAAAGCTGCTATTTTATAGGGCTGTTTATCATTAATAACAAAGATGGTTCTATGCTTTTCTTAAATATTAGGGATTAGTATTAACATTTAACTATGTATAACTCAGGCAAATTATTTCTTTAAGCCCAGATGAAAGTGGAGATTATTATAATTGCTTTTACCCCATAGGTCTGTAGATTTAAGGTATACCTAAGATTCAGCTCAGAGAGAGAAACTCAGTAAATGGCTGCTAATTTTATAAAATCAAAAATAATATGAACATACATACTTGCTACTAGTGAAATCGCTATCAGTTAAGGATTTACAATATCATTTTAACCCTCTCTTGCCTGTTATTAGTCTATCTTTAAAAAATCTTTTTGTTAATGAATTCAGACTCCATAGAAGTAAATAGAATAAAAAGCTATAGTGCTCCTTTAGGATTCTCTTATAATCCACACCCAGATGTTTATTTCTTCAGAGAAAAATCAGTACTAAGAATTTAGTGTGAAATTTTTAATGCATTCAATCATGTATATATTGCCTATGAGAGACTCACTTCAGAAATAAGTGCACCACAGACAAGGGGAGGGGATGGAAAAAGATATGCCATGCAAGTGGAAACCAAAAGAAAGAGCAGCTGTGCTTATGTTAAACATGGCAGTGTTCAAGACAAAAAAGGGCATTGTATGATTAAAGAGTTAATATACCCAGAAGATGTAACAAACATAAATATATGTGTATCAATGTAAGAGCACCTAAATATATAAAATACGTATGAACAGACCTAAATGGATAGACAGCATTACAATAATAGCTGGGGACTTCAAGACCATATTTATATAAATGGATAGATCATCCAGACAAACTCAGTAGGAAAACATTAGCCTTAAATGACATATCAGGTCACAAAGACTTCAAAGATATATATAAACAATTTTACCCAAAAGAAAAAAGAAAACACATTTTCTTCAAGTGCACATAAAATGTTCTCAGGGATCGATCATGTATTAGGCCAGAAAATAAGTTTAACAGATTTAAGAAGACTGAAATCATATCACACAAATTTCCTAACCACAGTTGTATCAAACTTGAAATCAATTACATGAGAAAACTGGAAAATTCACAAACATGGAGATTAAAAAACATGCCACTGAATAACCAATAGGTCAATGTAGAAATCAAAAGACAAATCAAAATATATTTTGACACAAATTCAAATACCAATCTTTTCAAACTTTTCCAAAAAATAAATGAGGAAAAATTTCAAACTCACTTTAATGTCCAGCATTATCTTGATACCAGAACCAGATAAGGACACCAGAAGAAAACAAAATTGTAGGCCAATATCCTGATGAACATAGGTGCAAAAATCCTCATCAAAATATTAGTAATTATAATCATGATTAAATGGGTTTTATTTCAGGAATTCAAGGATGATTCACTACATGCAAATCAGTGTGATATACTGTATTAACAAAATGAAGAATAAAAACCATTATTTCAATAGATGCAGAAAAAGCATTTGACAGAATTCAACATGTTTGTGATGTAAAAAATTATTAATAATAAAAACCTCTCAACAAAGCGAGAAGTACCTCAACATAATAAAAGGCCATATATGACAAGTCTGCTACCATAATACTGGATGATAAAAAGCTTCTCAAAAATTAAGACAAAGATGGTATTCCTGCCACTTTTATTCAACATAATACAGAAAGCCCTACTCTACCAAAACCAGTTAGAACTAATAAATTCAGTTAATGATGCAGGGTAAAAAGAGAAATTGTGTTTATATATATGTAAATATATAAAACTATTGTTTCTATATCTATCAGAACAAGAAATGAAAACAATTCCATTTACAATTTCAATTAAGTATAAAACATCAGGAATAAATTTAACAAAGGGGGTGAAAGACGTACACAGTGAAAACTATAAAATGATTGAAAGAAACTGAAGGTAACACAAAGAAATGGAAATATACTGAGTGGTCTCAGTCCATCATGTTTTTGTTTACAATCCTTTGAGAACAGTACTATTTGAGAATACTATTTTACCTCCCCTTCTAAAGATGAAAAAACAGGCACATTAAATAACCAGTGGAAAGTTGTAAGGTAAACATGATAGCCTTCTGATTTTAAAATAGACATTCTTGACTCCAAAACTCACTTTGTCACCACTCTAGGGAGAGCCTATATATTTTTAGTTCTTTTACAAGAACATGAGACAAGTTTAGAGAAGTACTTTGCCAAAGACCACAGAGCTATTAGATACTAGGTCAATGATTTAAACAAGGTTTAATTCCTATGTCAATAATGTTTTACTATACTCTTTTGTTATGATTCCCCAGAAGAGGGCAAGTATAGTAAGAAATACCTAGGACCGGTATCTCCAATACCTCAAATTGTTTGTTACAGATCTATGCTTCTAAACAGTGTAGCACATAACTAGATTTAGTAAGAAAGACCCACTTGAGATCACATTAGGATTTAAAAGCCAAGGATGGTAGGTCCTGATGCACTTTGGGAAGTCTAAATGGTTAACCTTTTAAATTTCTCTTTAATACTTACTTTCTAATAGTTACATGTTGTTTCATACGGTATTTTCTCATACAGTTTGAAGAAGTTGTAGGATTTTAGGATTGGACAGAATTTCTGATAAGATTATTTAATAAAGAATGTAGCTTGATCTCTTGAGCTACTTAGGAGATGAAGTTGGAAACCCATTGGAAAATTTTTCTTTATTAGAACTGAACTGTGTCTTTGTGAGCAACCCATATGTAACCATTTTATCTTTGTGGAATGGGTTTCATTATACTTGCCATACATGGTATTTTGGGAATACAAGCTTAACATTATTGCTTTTTTGTTTGCTTTTGTCAGCACTTTTAAGAAGTTTATTTTATTGTTTTATTACATCCATCCCCTTTTCCCTTCCCTCTGTCCCCTTCCCCACCCACCCACTCTCCTACTTGTTGTTCCATGTCCCATGGCTCTTCCATGCTTGTTCCTTGACTAAACTGCTCCCTTCTTTGCCTCCTCCTACCCGCTTCCCCCTGCCCTCTGCCCACTGAAGGTCCAGTCATTGTATTCATGTATCTGGTTCTGTTTTGCTTGTTTGTTTTGTTCATTATTGTCCTGTAATGGGTGAGATCATATGGTATTTGTCCTTCACTGACTGACTTACTTCACTAAGCATAACACTCTCCAGTTCCATCCATGTTGTTGCAAAGGTTAGTTCCTTCTTTCTGCTATATAGAATTGCATTGTGTAAATGTACCAAAGTTTTTTGATCCAATCATCCACTGATGGGCACTTAGGCTGTTTCCAGCACTTGGCTATTGTAAATAGCGCTGCTATGAACACAAGGATACATAGGTTCTTATGAATTGGTGTTTCAGGGTTCTTCGGGTATAGTCCTAGTAGTGGAATTGCTGGATCAAAAGGCAGTTCCATTTTTAGCTTTTTAAGGAAACTCCATACTGTTTTCCATAGTGGCCTACATTCCCACCAACAGTGCACCAGGGTTCCATTTTCCCCACATCCTTGCCAACACTTGTTTGTTAATTAGTTGATTATTGCCATTCTGACAGGTGTGAGGTGGTATCTTGTGATTTTAATTTGTATCTCTCTGATGGCTAGTGATGTTGAGCATTCTTTCATATGCCTTTGGGCCCTCTGTATGTCTTCCTCAGTGAGTTGTCTGTTCAGGTCCTTTGCCCATTTTTCAGTTGGGCTGTCTGCCTGGGTGTTGAGTCGCATTAGTTTTTCATATATTTTGGAGATCAAACCCTTGTCTGAGGTATCATTGGCAATTATGTTTTCCCATACAGTTGGTTCCCTTTGAATTTTGCTGGTGTTTTCTTTAGCTGAACAGAAAGTTTTCAACTTGATATAGTCCCATTTGTTGATTTGTTCTTTTATTCCCTTTGCTCTTGGTGAAGTATCAGTAAACATGTTTCTGCAGAGGATATCTAAAATTTTACTGCCTATATTTTCTCTAGGACCTTTATGGTGTCACTGCTTATATTGAAGTCTTTTATCCATCTTGAGTTTATTCTGGTGTATGCTGTAAGTTGCATGTTGCTGTCCAGTTCTCCCAACACCATTTGTTGAAGAGGCTATTTTTACTGCACTTTATGTTCCTTCCCGCTTTGTCGAATATTAATTGACCATAGAGTCTTGGGTTTATTTCTGGGCTATTTTGTTCCATTAATCTGTATGTCTATTCTTATGCCAATACAAAACTGTTTTGATTACGGTAGCCTTGTAGTATAGTTTGATGTCCAGTATTGTGATTCCTCCTACCCTATTCTTCTTTCTCAAAATTGCTGTGGTTATTCATTGGTGTTTTTGGCTCCATATAAATTATTGAAGTTTTTTTTTTTATTATTACTGTGAAGTCTGTCATTGGTATTTTAATTGAATCTATAGATTGCTTTGGGTAGGATGGACATTTTAATGATGTTAACTCTTCCCATCCATGAACATGGTATATGCTTCCTTTTCTTTGTATCTTCCTTAATTTCTTTCTTCAATGTTCTGTAGTTTTCTGAGTACAGATCTTTTACCTCCTTGGTTAAGTTGATTCCTAAGTACTTTATTTTTCTTATTGTTATGGTAAATGGAATTTTTTCCCTAGCTTCTATCTCTGATGTTTCATTATTTGTATAGAAAAATGCTTTTGGTTTCTGGATATTGACTTTATATCCAATTATTTTGCTAAATTTGCTTATTAGGTCAAGTAAGTTTTTGGTGGAGCCTATTGGGTTTTGTATGTACACTATCATATCATCTGCAAATAATCACAGTTTGACTTCCTCCTTTCCAATTTCGATACCTGTGACTCCTTCTCTGATAGCTATGGCTAGAACTTCCAAAATGATGTTGAACAGAAGTGGAGAAGGTGACGGCCTTGTCTTGTTCCTGATCTTAGGGGGAAAGCTTTTAGTTTTTGCCTGTTGAGTATGATGTTGGCCTCAGGTTTCTCATAGATGGCCTTTATTATGTTGAGGTATGCTCCCTCTATCCCCATTTTGCTGAGTGTTTGTTATCATAAATGGTTGTGTACTTTTATCAAATGCTTTTTTAGGATCTATTGATTTGATCATATGGTTTTTGTCTTTCATTTTGTTGATGTGGTGTATTACATTTATTGATTTGTGAATGTTGTACCATCCTTGTATCCCTGGGATGAAACCCATTTGATCATGGTCTATGATCTTTTTAATGTATTGTTGGATCTGGTTGGCCAAAATTTTGTTGAGAATCTTAGATGCTAAGTTCATCAAAGATATTGGCCTATAGTTTTCTTTCATAGTTGTGTCTTGACCTGGTTTTGGGATTGGAATAATATTGGTCTCATAGAAAGTGTTTGGGAGTCTTCCCTTTTCTTGGATTTTTTGGAACAGGTTGAGAAGAATAGGAGTTAGTGCTCTAAATGTTTTGTAGAATTCACCTATGTAGCCATCTGGTCTGGGGTGCTTCTGCTTTGGGAGATTTTTGATTACTTCTTCAATTTCACTAGTTATTGGCCTATTCAGGATTTCTGCTTCTTCTGGATTCAGTTTTGGTAGATTATACATTTCCAGAAATGTGTTCATTCATTTCACCCAGCTTGTCATATTTCTTACAATCCTTTGGATTTCTGAAGTATCAGTTGTGATTTATCCTCTGTCTTTTCTGATTGTTTATTTGGGTCCTTTCTCTTTTTCTTGATAAATCTGGTTAAAGGCCTATCAATTTTATTTATTTTTTCGAAGAACCAGCTCCTGGACTTGTTGATTCTGAGTCTCCAAGTTATTTAATTCTGCTCTGATCTTGATGATTTCCTTCCTTCTGCTTGCTCTGGGCTATTTTTGATGTTGTTCTTCAAGTTTTTGCAGCATTATGGTTAGGTTGCTTGTATAAGCTTCTTTGGACCTTTTTAGATATGCCTGTATTGCCATGAATTTCCCTCTGTGGACTGCCTTTGCTGTGTCCCAAAGGTTTTGGGCTGTTGTGTATTCATGTCCATGTTTCCAGAAACTTTTTGATTTCATCTTTGATCTCATTGTTAACCCATTTATTACTTAAAAGCATGTTATTCATGACTTAAGAATGTTTTTGGTTTTTTCCCTTGAGATTGGTTTCTGGTTTTAAGCCATTGTGATCTGAGAAGATGCTTGGTATTTCAATTTTCCTGTATTTGTGGAGGCTTGTCTTGTGACCTACCATGTGATCTACCTTAGAGAATGTTCCATGTGCATTTGAAAAGAATGTGTATTTTGCTTCTTTGGGGTGAAAGGTTCTGTATATATCAGTTAGGTCCATTTCCTCTAGGTCCATTTCCTCTAGTGTTGTTTAATGCCACAACTTCCTTGGTGTTTTTTTTTGTTGTTGTTTATTTGGAAGATCTGTCCATTGTTGATAGTGGGGTATTAAAATACCCTACTAATAGTGTGTTGCTGTCTATATCCTTTTTGAAGTTCCCTTGGAGAAATCCTTATATATTTCAGAGCTCCTCGGTTGGGTGCATATATGTTTACCAGTTATTTCTTCTTGATGGATTGTTCCGTTAAGTATTATGAAATGTCCTTCTTTATCTCTTTTTATGGCCTTCATCTTAAAAACTATTTTGTCTGAAATAAGTATTGCTACTCCAGCCTTTATTTCATGTCCATTTGCTTAATACTTATTTTTCCATCCCTTCACTCTCAATCTGTGTTGATCTTTTGTTCTGAGGTGGGTCTCTTGAAGACAGCATATATGTGGGTCTTATTTTCTTATCCATTCAGCTACCCTATGTCTTTTGATTGGCACATTTAATCCATTTACATTTAAGGTTATTATTCATTGCCCTTTTCCCACTTTGTACCTGTGTTCCTCTCTGTCTCTGTTCCTTCATTTTTTAAAAGCAGACCCTTTAGTATTTCTTGCAATGCTTGTTTGGTAGAGATTTATTTTTTTAGTCTTTTGCCTGGGAAACTCTTTATTTCTCCTTCCATTTTGAATGAGAGTCTTGCTGGGTAGAGTATTCTTGGTTGCAGGACTTTGTTTCCCATTACTTGGAATTATTTTTTGCCATTCCCTTCTGGCTTACATTGCTTCTGCTGAATAATCATTTGATAGCCATATTGGAGCCCCCTTATATGTTGTTTGCTATTTCTCTCTTGATGCTTTTAGGATTCTTGCTTTGTCTTTGAAATTTTCCATTTTAATTGTAATGTGTCTTGAAGTGGGTCTGTTCAGATTCATCTTCATTAGGACCCTCTGTGCTTCCTGAACTTGAGGAATGTTTTCAATCATCATGTTAGGGAAATTTTCTATCATTATTTTTTTGAACATGCTTACCATTCTTTGTTTCTCTTCTCCTTCTGGTATCCTTATGCTATGGATATTATTGTGTTTCAGGCTGTCCTGCAGCCCTCTTAAAACCCCTTTATTCTTGTTTAGCCTTTTTTCATTCTGTTACACTGTCTTGGAATATTTTTCTATGTTGTCCTCCAGCTCACTGATCCGATCCTCTGCTTCCTCTAGCCTACTTTTGTTTCCTTCTACTGTATTCATTTCCTCCTAGCTCTTACTGATAGTTTCTATGTCCTTTTTAATGCTGGTGTAGCTCTCAGTAAGTTCCTTGCAGCTTCCCAGGAGTTCTTTGTAGTTCCCCTGGAGTTGTTTAGTTTTTGAGCTGGCTGAGCTCTTTGGGCTTCTCTATCATCATTCTCTTGAATTCCCTATCTGATATTTCATGTGCCTCTGTTTCATTTAGTGATCTTGCTGTGGATTCCTCCTTTCCTTTTGGTGATGGGCTGATTCTTTTTTCTATTTTGGGTGTCTGTTGTTGCTTGTTTTTGTCTTGGATTAATCTGCTTTGATTCCTTGCCTTTGTGGCACACCTGTCTGTGTTAATTTGTGGAGTTCAGTGTTCCAGTCTCCCAGATTTCCTCAACTTGTTGCTCTTGGAGTGCCCTTTATGTCATTAACTTGGGCTGTCTGGTTGTATTTTGGATTTGTTATATGTGTTACTCCTTTCCCTCCAGTTGGCTGATTGAGAGTTACTCCTTCTATCCCATCTAATACACTGTTTTTGAGCTGCTCCTTTTCTTAGCTGGGGGTTTTGAGATTCAGCAGATGCAGGAAACTGAGTTTTCTTCTCAGAAGCTTCACACCTGGGAAAGCAGTGACAAGGAAGTTATTCTTTGCATGTAACTGGATGGCTTCTACAGGATCCAGGCCTCTCAGGTTCTGGCCCTGAAATCCATCACAGGTCTCTCCTCAGCAAGCTTGGCTCCACCCACAGCTGCACCCAATATACCCAATATTGCTTTTTAATGTCTGAAAAATATCGGGAACAACTCATTCTAATTGAATCTCTAAAACAGACATCACAAAAATAATTGTTTTAAAATAATTGCTTTAAATCTTCTCTCTCATTAAAATGTGTTTTGTGGATACATTTACCATTGTGGATATCCAGGTGGTTAGACAACTAATGTAAACAACTTAAAAGAACCTAGTTCCATTCCACCTGTGTGTTTTGGCAATGTGAGGATACATGAGACACATCTTAGCCAATGCATAGTGTGAGCGCCTTTCTTTGCTTAAAATTATACCATTACATAAGTACCTGAAACCAATTATACATGTCTTCATTTTGGAGTAACAAAAGTGAATGCTAGGAGACAAAATACTTAATATAATGCAATCTAACAAAAGGGAACACATTTAAACAAAGGCATGTAACATACAGGCATACTCTTAGCTCAACCTGTCTTTATGGTTTTGTTTTGTTTTTTTCCTAATAGGCATATCATCTTTGCTCCAAGTAGGCACAACAAATATGCTGGAGAATCATTTCCTGGGATCTATGATGCTATGTTTGATATTGAAAATAAAGCAGACCCACGTTCAGCCTGGAGAGAAGTAAAGAAACATATTTCTATTGCAGCCTTTACAATTCAGGCAGCAGCAGGGACACTGAAAGAAGTGGTTTAGTAAGGATTCTGCGAAGTGAAGCTATCTATTAAAAGTACTACTGGAAGTCTGAAGATAATCTTTCTTTGAATGTCATGTTTGATTTTAAACTTCCACCTTGTTTATCTGCAAGAGTTTTTTTGCTCTTTAAAAAGTTATGATTTGCCCTGGCTGGTGTAGCTCAGGGAATTAAGCACTGGCCTGCGAATCAAAGGACTGCCAGTTCAACTTCCAGTCAGAGCACATGCCTGGGTTTCAGGCTAGGTCCCCAGTTTGGGAGAGCTAAACATATCGGTGTTCCTCTCCCTTTCTCTCGCCTCTAAAAATAAATATTTTTAAAAATTTTGTAACTTTATCATCAAAGTGTTGCTCTAATAAAACAAAACACTCCAGTCATGTGGCAGAAAGTTAACTGACAATTCCCTCAAGTATGGCAAGAAATTTGAACTCTCAGACAAGCCTGGAAAAAATGTCAAGCGGTATAACCATAGTCTGGCACTTTCTTATACAGTTATACTTAGTTTATGACTTCAAAATTCCTCTTCTAAGTATTTACTAAACAAAAGCAAAACATGATCACAAAATCATTCTTACCTGTATGTTCCTAGTACCTAAAAGTGGATTAATTCAAGGGATGAATGGGTAAACTGTGGTATACCCACAGTGGAATACTATTTATTAATACAAATGAGGAACCTGCCAATACATGTAATATTAGCAGACATTGTTTAGGGAAAGAAGCCAGACCAAAGAATACCTAGCCTATGGTTCTATTTAGATGAAGAGGCAAAACTAACCTATGGTGTTAGAAATCAACTGAAACAGTGTCTACCTGGAGCAAGGCAGGGGCAGGGAGGAAACTGTGGAATGATGGGAGTTTTCTGTATCGTGATATCTGCAATAGTTACAGAAGCATATACATTTGTCTAACACCATCAAACTGTACACTTTAAATGTGTGAAACTTATGCCTGATAAGTATGATTATATCCCACAACCACAGAAAAAGAAAGCCTGGCAAGGAAGCCAGTATAACATACCTTCTTTTGTGAAATCACTGTGGAGTGCAAATCATGAGGAAAAAATGAATAATATACATACTTTTAATAACTTCACCATAAGTGTGATAGGTAAAGAAAATAATTGCCACAAGTCTTCAGACTTCTATACATAAAAGTATATTAGCACCTGTAAACTTATGCAGAACCTAATGACTCAGAATTATCGATAAACTGACAAAAGCTTCAACAACCTTGGCTGTCCAATTAGCCAAAAAGTACTGAGGAAAATTTAAAATGCATTTATAGGTAGGCGCACTAACTATAATAAGAAGTGAACACTCAAAATTGGACTGCAAGGAAGAAAATACCACTGTTACCCTTGCTTGCTAACCAACAAAACAGTTTCTTTAATCCTCACCTGAGGGCATTTTTCTCATTGCTTTTAAAATTACAGGATACAAAATTAACATACAGAAATCAATTACACTTCTATACACTCAAGATGAAACATCTTAAATAGAAATAAACTGATGCTATACATAATAACATCAAAACCAATAAAATACTTAGGACTAAATTTAATTGAGAAAGTGGAAGATCTTTGTAACAAAAGCTATAAAAGACTGCTGAAAGAAATCAAAGAAGACACAAATGCAAAGACAGCCCATGTTTATGGACTGGAAGAATTAATACTGTTATAATGTCCATATAACCCAAAGTCACCTATAAGTTTGATGAGATTCTCATGCCAATGACATTCTTTACCCAAAGAGAAAATCTTAAAATGTGTATGAAACCACAAGTACCCAAAGAGCCAAAGCAATCCTCAGGAAAAAGAACAAAGCTAGGGGTATCACACTTTCTGTACTGCAAAGTTAGAGCAATAAAAACAGTATGGTCCTAGCTAGCAAGAAAAATAGACAAAAATGGAATAGAGTTCAGAATTAATCCCTGCTTATATGGTCAACTAATATTTGACAACAGGAGCCAAGAGCAAATCATAGGGAAAGAAAATCTGGGAAAATTGTTATGAGAAAATTAGATCAACACGTACATAACAATGAAATTGGATCAATAAATCAAAGACTTAAATATAAGACCTGATATTATAAAACTAGACGAAAACATAGGGAAGCAGTTTCTTAACATACAGGTTGGCAATGATTTCTTAGGCATGACACCAAAAGAAAACAAAACAAAACATAAGCAAAACCAACAAATGGGACATCAAAATTTACAACTTAGCACAGCAAAAGGAACAATTAAAAAATTAAAAGGCAACCTACAAAATGGTAGAAAAAATTTTTTGTAAACTATATATCTCTGATAAGGGGTTAATAACTAAATAAAGAACTTATGTACTCTCACAAAAATTCAATTAAAAAATACAAGCAGCTGGCTGGTGGCACAATGAATATGACACACTGGCCTGTGAACCCAAAGGTTTCTGGTTCAATTCCCAGCCAGGGCACATAACCAGGTTGCAAGCCAGGTCTCCAGCGAGGTCCATAGCTGGAGGCAGGTGAAAGGCAACCATCACACTGAAGTCTCTCTCCCTCTCTGCCTCTCTCCCTTCCCTTATCTCTAAAACAAAACAAAACAAAACAAAAAAACAAGCAGAATAAATATAGTTTCCCAAAGACATCCAAATGACCAGCAGGTACATGAAAAGACACTCAATATTGCTAATCATCAGGGAATGGACATTAAAACCACAAGATATCACCTCATACCTGCTAGAATGGCTATTATCAAAAGTACAAAACATAAGTGCTGGAGAAGATCTGGAGAAAAGGGATTCATTATGCTCTGTGGGTGGAATGCCAACTGGTATAGTTGAGCAATTTGGAACTTATATGAAGGTTCCCCTAAAATTAAAGACAGAACAGCAATATGATATAACAATTCCACTTCTGGGTATTTATCTAAAAAAAAAATGAAGACACTACTGAAAATTCCATGATGTAACAGAATCTACAGGAGCCTGGAATCAAGATTCAGATGTTTGCTTAAGGTCTAGAGAAAGAATGCTGAGGGGTGAACTTTCTCAATAGGGCATTGCCATCTGTCAGCTCCAGGCCTTTCTTCATCCTAGTTTTTCTCCATGGACCTCTCCCCTATTTGGTTAACTCCCACCCATTCTTTTTTTTTCAGGATTCTGCCATCTAGCCCCCCTAGATATCCATCCATGAAATCTATCAAATACGCTCCCACAGCAACTCTTTACAGGTTTATCTTTAGCATAGTTTTTAATTTCCTATTGTTTCCCTTGTTGAAAACTTTCCTAGAGGCAGAAGCCGTGTCAGCTGAGGCATCTCGGTAGCAGTGAGTACATCTATCATCCACATACTGGTTTCTAATACCATTTTCCAATAAAAAAGACCAGGGTTTCTTGGAGAAATGGCTGACAATAGCTCTCAAAAAGCCAGAAATAAAGTGCAAAAACAAACAAAACCTCATGAAACAAAAATAAATTGATCATAACCAAATGGGTGTGGCATGGCAAAAGAATATCAGGACCAAATGAAAGGCCACAATAACCCAATCAGGAACAATTTGAGAAACAAAATAGTAATACTGGATTATAAATCAAAACATAAAATATAGTCCATATTGATATAAATGATTACATAAAATGAGGAAGAGCAATGAGAAATTTCCAAAGCACAAATATCTTAAAATTATATTCCACCCTTAAGAGCTGAGCTGTAAGTCCCCATTCATTTTTTTTTTTTTTTTGTGAAACACAGAAATATTAACCAGTTGCTTCTTGTATGCTCTCTGAACAGGGGGATCAAACCCTCAGCCTTTTGGATGACACTCCAACCAATTAGGCCTGGCCAATACCCCACTCTGAGTGTGGGCTACACATGGTGATTTCCTTCTAAAGGAGGATGGAAAGGGGAAAAAAGAGAAACTTTACAGTTAAAAAACTGGTAAATACTACCTTAGCCAGGTAACCAAAATAAGTCATGTTGACAGGATGTACCCTTGATACCATCAATAAGAGTGTAACACTTTAGTTTTCTTTCTTAAAACACATAAATTTAATAAGAAAACAACAGACAAATCCCATTTAGGGATAGTCTGCAAAATACTTGACATTCCTCAAAACTGTTAGGATATTGAAGAAAGTCTGAGAAATTGTCAAAACCCAGAAGAATCCAAGATGACTAGATGCAGTGTGGTATCCTAGAACAGAAGAAAAGATGTTAAATAACTAAGAAAATTTGAATAAAGTATTGACTTCAATCGCTAGTGTACCAATATTGGCTCATTAATTCTAACACATGTACCTACTGTACTATGTTAAGATGTTAATAATAGGGGAAGTTGGTTATGAAGTACAGGGTGTGCATGATCAATTGGCAAAATTTTAGTAAGATGAACATACCACAAAAGTGTTATGTTTTGAAATACTC
Source organism: Noctilio leporinus (assembly GCA_004026585.1). Classification (NCBI taxonomy): domain Eukaryota; kingdom Metazoa; phylum Chordata; class Mammalia; order Chiroptera; family Noctilionidae; genus Noctilio; species Noctilio leporinus. Next base: position 46,877 of record PVIW01003125.1, on the reverse strand, counting down.
TTATATGTAAATACAGTCATTGGTTTTTAAATTGTTCAAGAAGGTCTCCATTTGCTGCAATACTTAATTAGACTTCAGAATCTTGAACACACTTTAACTTTTCTTTATCCATGGACATCATCATATTTTCAATCTTAGCTTTAACATAACAGCCTCTTTATTGGAATGAGGTTATTAACTTCTGTCTCACAAATGCTCCATATGTAATAGTCTAAAGGATTTGCATCTGGTGAACTAGGCGGCCAGATTTGCTTTGATCAGAATTTAGGAACATTGACACTGAGACATTCTTGCACCTTTTTGGTGTTATGTGCTGGTGCACCATCTTGTTGGAAGATAAAATGATGTCCATTTGTGACTAGCTTCATCCACTTCTGCATCATACCTCTTCTCATTGTCAACTATGTGTAAAGGGATGTTATTAAAGTCTGCAATTTCCTTAGCAGTTGGCCCTGCACGCAGTCCAGAAATCATGGTTGCTCTAACATTGTGTTCCTTTGACATGACAGTTGCTCTTAGAATTTAATACTTTCTGAAACAATGATGTTAAGTCATAACCTTAGAAACATAGTTTTTCAAAATTAGTAAGCAACACATGGAATAAGGAGATGCAGTTATTGCCAATAGATCACACACACCCTTTATATGGAAACTGCATTATCTTTACAACTTTTCTTCAAATTGTTCTAAAACAGAAAATTTAAGGTAAGTTGTTAAGAGTAAAAAAAAAAAAGCCTAATTAGACTTCCATGCTGCTAGTGTTTTTCAAACTCTGTGTCACAATAAACTGCAAAATATTCTGCATATTTTGTCCCCTCTCTGGTTCTGATTCAGTAGGTCTGATGTTGGAGAAAAATAATGAGCATTTCTAACAAATTCTGAGATGCTAATACTGCTGGTCTAGAAATGATACTTTGATAACCAGTGACCTGCTCTAAAAGATAAAAGAATTCCTCTCTCTGAGTCACATACAAAATACAAATCACTCTCAAAAATGGCAGTGGGGCCTGCCAATGTGGCTCAGTTGGCTGGAGGTTCCATTTCTGGTCAGGGGACATATCTAAGTTACTAGTTCAATCCCTCGTTGGGGTGCATACAGGAGGTAACTGAGCATCGTTTCTCACATCAGTGTTCTTTCTCTCTCTGTGTGTAAGCAATGAAATAAATATCCACAGGTGAGGATAAAAATACTGACAACAGAAACCACTTTTTAAAACGTATGATTCTGAAACTTATTTGGGGGCTATTTACAGACTCAGAGTTGTTAAATCACAAATGAGTTTTTAATCCACCTATTATAAACAGAAAGTTCACACAAAAGGACTGCAGTTTATAAATTTATTTTCTAAAAAAAATATAGGAAATTAAAAAATGTTTTAGACCATGTGCTAATGTTTATGGAACCTGTTAATTCCACTGATAGCCAAAAGCAGCACAGAAGAGTAAAGAGCACAGCACACAAAACCAGGATGCCCAATTCTGAATTCTCTATTCCACAGCTCACTTATTTTGACTTTGGTCAAGTTAACTTAACCTGTGTCATAAATCAGTTTTCTTTCCCGTTATGTCAGAACCTACTGCATGGGGCTGTCATAGAGATCAAGTTAATATTCACTGAAGTCCTTAGAATAGTAACTGGCTCATAACAAGTCCTACATGTCTCAATATTTACAAAAGCCATGGCAAGTACTATGTTAGAGAATGAGGATAAAATGGCCAGAACATAAAGTTATATATGCAGTCTATAAGATACAGACATTGACAAATTAATCATCCAAGTAAATAAAGTATGGAACTGAAAACTGAAATAAGCCTTACAAAGGAATGGATAAATATTTTAAAAGGCATTAATATACCTACCTAGCATCCTTTTTGGAGGGAGGAGCTGTTCCAGGCTTAACCAGTATTTTCACTTAAATTACCAGCCTTTAAAAAGATAACTTGATAATCCTATCATCTAGACAGTAGCTTGGTCAAAAATTAATGTCAAGTTAAATTATTCTGACAGGATCTTTAGGCAACATAAAAATGTTTAAGGCTATTAAGTTTCATTTCACTTTAGGAGACATTAAAAGTGGCCTTGTAAATTCGAAAACTAAAAAGTCATTAGTTAGCATTTAATAAAAACATGCTGTTCTTGAAGGAATTCTTCACAACTAAAAACTATATAAAACATCAAATAATAACTGCACAGAGGAAACACTTTGTAAGCCCAGTGTTTTAGGAACTATGCCACATATAAAACCCCAGGTGCCTACCCTTATTTAACCAGGCAAGTCATGTAACAATTCCAGAGGAGTTTAAATTGTAAGATACTTGGATAACAAGAAAGCAATCAGGTTAAAAATCAACTTTCCAGCTACCCAACAAACCGAAAATTGAAATAAATGAAACAATGAATAACAAAACCTAAAAACAAAATGAACTTAGCTTGCATTTTAAAAGTGAGGACAAGGAATTATAAGCAAAAGAATCAACACAGATACCAAATATGAATGCTAGATCAAAATAATTTGTAATGAAGCAAAAAACCCTGTTAATGTTCTAACAGATAACTTTAAGGTACCTAGCAGTTTAAAAAAATTTGGGTATGGAGTACATACCCAAATGCCCTAAATCTGACATCATACCTCATAAATGAGCTTTAAAAATTTTTATTGTGTATGCATGAAAAGCATTTGCAGGCAGAGAATGAGTAATTTTTTTAAAGAAGAGGTGGCAGAGCAATAATCCAAAGTCACTTAAAACATCTGCAACAACTCTTTAGGGTTTACTTTAGCCTTAGATGGCTGAAGAACTCTCGGAAGAAAACTAACCAAAAAAAATTATATGTAATAAAAATTAAAATCTATGGCATATAATATAAATTCTAATAAAATATATTATTGTAGCTTTTTGCCAGTATATGGTTTGAACAAGTTACATTCTTTTACCTATAAACTTATCAATGGTAGACTGATTTCAATTTATATTTTTAATGGTTTATAAATTCCTGGCTTAAATTATTACCAAAACTAGGATAGGTCAAGAACTATTCTTTAACAGTTTTCTTCTAAAACCAAATGATAGAATTCGTGTTCTACTTATAGTTAATAATATTGTATTCAAGACTAATTCTCAGTTTTGTAAATGTTAAATGATAATGTAAGATTTTAACTTAACAGGGAAGACTAATATAGGATATAAAGAACTCTAATTTTTTTGTAGCTCTTCTGTAAAACTTACCTAAAAATAAGAGGTTGAAGAGAAATAAAGCTCAACTTCTTAGAATCTTCCTTTATAATAATATAAAATGTGCCACCCAAGCAAAGTAATGTTTCCCGTAGTTAGTTTAGTTGTCAGATTTGGTACCAAGTATATATAATAACCTATTGTTGTTTTGCTATAGTAATTACTCTGAATGCTGAGAAAGGCAAAGTGTATTTCTAGAGAAACAATAAAGTTAACTGTTTTTTATTTATTTGACAGACTGATAAAAGCAAAGCATATTTACCTAATTATGAACATGTCTCTTTATGTAGGAGTTAAAAGTAATTATTCAAGTTTTATCTGAGCAACAAATTCAGAGGTTCATGGGCATAAGAAACAGAAGGATCACTAATATAACCAAACTAAATACAGTACATAAGCTGTGTCCAAAAATAATAAAAGAAATGAATTCGGAATGAATTCTTAGGTGTATAAGCCACTTGTTTTTAAATAGTAGTCCAATCACATAACATATTAAGGTACTGTTTAGGGGAAAATAGCCTTAAAGAAGGAAACTTTAAAAAAAGGGATTATTAGTCATTACCTCAAATCAAATGAGTAGCAACCTCTCCCTAAGCAATAAAGACTGCAAAGCATGTGTCCTAATAAATGCAGGTTCCTAAGTTATAAAAAATAAAGTGTAAAAACTTAAATATAATTCACTATAAACTTAATACTCTATTTGGGTCCAATTTTTACTGCCAAAAATTTCTTGCCATGGTATTTGTGCCATGAAAGCCCAGATGCCTATTTTTTTAAAATCTTTATTTATACAGAGCTAAACCACCTTATAACTACATAACTACATATAATAGTTATTTGCTAAGGGTAGTAGAGTGCGATATACACTAAAAATTCTTTAAAATTATACTTATGCAAATTTTCCTTTATAAGAATTCCATTAATCCCAAGAAAAGAACAACACTCAAGGGGCTTAGGAAATATCATTTTAATCTATATAAGCATAATTCATGCCCAAATTTATTAAATTCTGCCAGTTTTTACTTTCATAACATTTTCCATTTTCTTCATGAGCTCTGCACTACCTCAAAAAGTGACCTATCATTTAATGGGTTCAACTGGCATAAACAATCTAATTCTGTGATACCTATTTCATATAGTACAATATATAATCAACAATGTATCACCTAAAATGGTCAAAATTGTCCAAAAAAGCCTACAAAAACTATAAAATAATTAAGCTATTTATTTAACATGTAATAGATATCATAAAGCAAAGCTTAAATATTTTGTTTTCTGGAACTAATGTATTTCTATAAGCCTTTTAATCTATAATTTTATAGAGTTTACCAAGAGAAGCCAAATATATATATTTAACTTCTCTTTATATTTAATTAAAAACTTTAAGAGGGTGTAAGCTATAATTCAGATGCAATTTAGCCATAACACCACACCAAGACCTTTTAAATAATCAGGAAAGAGATTTATCATTATTGCTTAAGTCTTTTAAAATGGTGAATTTTAACCAAATTGATACCAAATAAGTGTAGACGTATTTATGTTTCTTAAGACTCTTAAATGGCACTACTTGGCAAGTTACATATATACTGATAAATTTTTTTCAATTAGTTGCAAACAAATTCTAATTTGTTAATCAATGCATACATTCCTGTTTAACTACTTACTACACTACTTTAGAATTAATCCTCCTACGGAAAGTAACCGTTACAAGTGAAAAAAAAATTGCAGAGCTTAATCTTTTACTTAGACTTTCAAGTATTATAGGAACACAAATGCAAGAAAAAAATAATTAAAAATTTGATATTTCATCTTGTTTTACAAATCATGAAATAGAAATGTGAACAAATGTTACTTTATATTTCTCTGTTTAACATAATATACTAAGAATTATTCTATTTGAGCAATTTTTTAAGCTCTTTCAAGTATGGGACACAATTACAATTCTATCAGGAGAAATGAATAACCAATCTTAGGTAATTCAAAAGAAAAATGGGAAGCACAATAAGATAAAATGACTTTGGCTTTGAAGAATCTACACTGTTCACCCTGAAATGCCAGATTCATCAATAACAATAAAATAAAAGATTACAGCAGCAAGCTGACACTTCACCACATATTAAGAATTTTGAAATAGGGACTTCTTATTCCCTCTCAATTCATTCTGTTTTATCTTCTTTTTGTTTTTCCTGTTTTTTTGTTGCAGGCAACTCAAGACTTGCCCACTGCATAGGTTCAGCTTTTCTCATGGTGATCTCGATCTTTGTTGCAGTCATGGTTACGTGACTTCGCTTTACATCAATCACCTGCAACATACCGGAGAGAATCACAGGAAACCAGGGTGGTTTAATTAGTCTTAGAAGAAAATACTAGTCTTTCTTAGGTTAATAATAAAAATCCAAGATTCTAATTGCTATTTTTAAAAATAGATTATTTATTTACTTTTAGAGAGAAGGGAAGGGAGGGAAAAAGAAAGGAGAAACCCATCAATATATGGGAGGTACATCAACTGGTTGGTTGCCTCTTGCATGCCCCCAATTGCGGACCAGGTGGGCAACCTAGGCATATGCCCTGACTGGGAATGGAGAAGATGACAGTTTTGTTCCCAGGCCGATGTTCAATCCACTATGCCACACTAGCCAGGGCTCTAATGCTCTCAGTACCTAGATTTCAACTTTTTGGTTGCATCAATTACTAAAATACTGCCTTTTATTATATGAACGGTATTTTAAATTTTAAGAAAAAATTCTGCTGGATTCATAATACTTACACCCCATAATTTCACATTCTGATGAAATTCCTTCTCTCCTTCAAATACAATGTGCACATTTAACTGAAAGAGAAACATATATGTATATATATATAGAAAGTTGAGTAACTGATCAAACCCAAACTGAAGGTTTATGATATAAAGGATTATAAAACAATTACTTTTATTATTGACAAAAATAACTTTAGTTACTTTAACAAACTGCCAATATTGTATTTTCTTAAATTTGATAAAACCAGTAACAGAAAAAAAAAATTAACTTGAAGCTTTACATTTAGAGAAAGTACCATATTTGATAAATCTTCTAAGCTACCACAGTATCTCCAGAATGCTTCACAAATAACTATTGTATAGAAATTTTCATTTAAAATAAGTTTCTGTGAAAGTAGTTTCAAACTATTTTTTTCAAACGGGAAAGATTTAAAAGATTGCACCTTAAATCAGCTCAAATAAGAATATTACATATCAACATAAAGGATAAATGCAGAAAGATAGTTTTTACTCAGATATTTAGTGTACTTACCAATGTACTATTTGCTGCTACTTGACTAAGTTCTGGAAGTGAATTTTTAGCATATACTGAAATGGTGACTTCACCCCCAGTTTGATGCCAATCATGTCTACATGGAACAACTTTTTTCCCCTGTAATACAAAACAAACTTTATGAATTTACAAAGTGTCATGTAACTTCCTAAAAAAAATTTCATCCATTTAATGAGAAAATATTACCATGTGCAACTGAGACCCTACTGTTTACAAGAGCAAATTTCTGAAGTTCCCTTCAAAAAGTTTAAACAATATGCCATGGTATAACATTTATAGTTTTATAATTTGAGAACATAAGAACATGCTTATTCATCGTATTTGATTTTTCGTTTAGAGCCACAGTATTAACATACTTTAGAAAAGGTAATTTAAGAACTCCTGTAAAACTTTATTCAAGTTTAAAATTCTGCATCCACTAAGTACAGTCATAAAAACATTGAGAAAGACATTTGCTTGATGGTATAACCAGACATCTTAACCTCATGGATGGGAACATTTGACATGTATTCCACAAACTGGAATTTGGGAAAAATAATTGACAGCTTACTATTTATTAATTATGACTGAATAATTATAACAACATATAGAAAAATGTGTGGAAGTAATACTTTATTATTATGGAAATAATTATTGTCTACCAGTAGCATATTGTATCAGTGACTATTTTACAAAGAAAAATTGTGGTTTGTTTTATAAATGAGGGTAAATTAGTCATATAATGCAGGAAATTTTGAGGCACTGTTGTAAAATGTAGTATTATCATTTTGATACAATTATACTAAGTGAATTTAAATTACTTTCATCACACTTACATACTTTCTGCTCTTATGCTACTGGCTTAGACAATTAATACTTTATAAATGCATGCACTAAAACAATAAAAACAGCCCTGGCTGGTGTGGCTCAGTGGGTTGAGTGCTGGCTTATGAAACAAAAGGTCACTGGGTCGATTCCCTGTTAGGGCACATGCCTGGGTTGCAGGCCAGGTCCCCAGATAGGGGTATGCAAGAGGCAATCAGTGTATGTATATCTCAACGGAGATGTTTCTCTCTTTCCCGCTATCTAAAAATAAATAAATAAAATCTTTACTAAATAGAGCATTTCATTGAAGATTATATTCTGAAAACTGGTGCATATAACAGAAAACAAGTTTATTTTCTCAAACTAAATCTTTCCAAGTTTTGGAGAAAATAGAGGGAGACTTCACTTTTTGCTAATAAAACATTCCTAAAGTTTTGTGGCAGATGAATTATTTTACTTTGAGTGATATAAAGGTTTGGGGCAAACGTAGGTTTATAGCTGTCAGTATGGAAAATAATAATAAATAATAAGACAAGAATAAACTTTATGTTTCATGTACTCACAACTGTAAACCTACTTTTGCCCAATCCTGTATTTACGATCTCCAAACATGCTATTAAAAAGCAGATACTATATATTACTCAAATGCAGAAGAAATGAGTCCCTACAGCAACTTGAATATGTAAAATTACCTTGTAAGTTCAGACACATGTACTGAAAAGGCTCATTGCCTTTTCATTAATAATAGCTACCAACCACTTATTTAGCAATAAATTGCTAGCCTTTTTACAACTTAATGGGATCTGGGGAATTATTTGCAGAACCCCAAGTCTTTAAAAAGATTCAAGGAAAGTAGGAACTGATGCTTTCTTTTTTCTGTTGATAAATTTCCCTGTAGCAACCGGAGGCATTCAAAACAGTTCCAACAAGTCTGCTTCTTCCTCTTTGACCACCAGATGAACTATCTGTGCATCTGTAAATAGTTGAATGAACTTCTAAGAGGTCAAAAGAGAATCAGAGATCTAAATGATCAATAACATCAAATGAACAGAAAGTGATTTCTGTTAAAAAGTGGGGAAAGACCATGGAATTACAGAAAAATATGCTTTAGTTTCTCTAAGCTTAAAGTATTTCATAAAATCCATATACTTGGGTCAATATACGTATACAATGATTATTTTGATCGAAGGGCATGCTCTAAGAGCTTGACTGAGATTAATTTTAGTTTTTAGGCCCATCAAAACTTTACTGTGTGACTTTTTTTTTTTTTTTAATCTAAAGACAGTATAATCTCAAATTTTTAAAAACACTTCAGATGAATATACCCTAATGTGTTATTTTGAGGTTACTTACAGCATCCTTTGCAGTCCACGTGTGTTTTCCTGTTGTACAGCCCTCCTGGGCTAAGAATGTATTAAAATCAGAAGTTTTTCTTCTACAACAACTCCAGTATTTCATCCTTTAAATTACCATAGAAAAATTTCAGAAACAAAATCTCAAAACCAAACAAGTCCAGATGTATCAGTGACAAGTGTGATGAAAAAAAAATCAGTAAGTACACAGCTTTAATATCTTGCAAGTGTCTAAGTTATCAGTTAAATGATCAAAAGACTAGTAATTGTTTTTGAAAATATTTTTTAAATTTAATTTTATTGTTGTTGTATTACATCCATCCCTTTTTACTTCCCCTCTGTCCCCTTTCCACCCACTCACTCCCCAACGAAGTCAATCCCACTTGTTGTCCATGCCCATGGTTTTTCCAAAAGACTAATAATTTTAAAACCAGAATGTTATAGCAATTTTGGAGGTTTCTAAATAAAGATTGAACCACCAATAAAATTTTAAATCAACTTTCTGCTTCTGAAAGCTTACATTCCAGTGTAGCTTCATCATGAAGCTACCAAAAGTGCTATGACCAAAAATTTTCTATCCTCACATTTTAAGAATCCAAGAAAGTGAGAACATGCAAACAAATTAAAAAATAATGCTTGCACAATCTGTGAAGATCAATTCCAAAGTAGGTAACCCACTATTACATACTTGAGAAAAATTTAACACCCAAGTCAAAAATTACAGTAAAACTTTGGGTTGGATTCCTGATTAATAATGGAAGCAGAATAAAAGATTTTAACATAGTATTATGTTTCTATAAACTACAGGATAACATAGAAGAAAGGCTCTCAACTGAGAGCTGTAAAAAGTATGGGTTTTCTTGGATGCCACACAATGTTGGTGTCCTTCAGTGCCCCAAGGTCAAAAATTGTAAATGTCATGCAATGTGCAGACAAGTCTTTCAAGCAAAAACTATTCAGCCCAAATAGAGTATCACACTGAAATGTAACAAAATAAGGAGACCACTGAGGTTTGAATAACAATGGACACTTATCTGTACATATTCAGTTTTTTTATGTATAAAAAGATGGCAAAACCCATTATTTCTAGCTTACTGTCAAGACTACACAATGGGGCCTTGGCTGGTGGCTCAGTGGACTGGCACTGGCCTACAAACCCAAAGGTCACTGGTTCGATTCCCAGCCAGGGCACATAACCAAGTTGCAAGCCAGGTCTCCAGCCAGGTCTATAGCTGGAGGCAGGTGAAAGCCAACCATACATTGATATTTCTCTCTCTCTGCCTCTTTCCCTTCCCCTCTCTCTAAAAAAATGACAACTAAAATCTTAAAATATATATGAAAGACTACACAATGATATCAATAAAAAACCTAATTATGCTGCATGGCGAATAATGTTTAAAGGCATATTAACTTTTCTAACCTCTACCATAAAGTTTTAATTAGTCATGTGTAAGTTACCCTTCATGGAAAATAGGTACTCCAGAATGATACACACAGACTTCTTCTAGACTCTGTAGGCCCTGGTATGTCTAAAAGAAAAAAAAGAAAAAAAAAAAAAATCACCTTCACATGTCAGTGTTACATTTCACACATATTTGTAGTACTGGTTGGTGATCACTATGAACTATGAAAATGTTCAAGAAGTAACATTACCTAGAATAGTCATAAATTCACCCTAGGCCATTTCAATAAGAAATAAAATGACTCTTTTTTGAATATGCTTAAGTTTCAGTTTCCTATGAAAAAGGAAAATAGAAAAGTAGGCAATAAGATGTAGTAAGATGCTTTCAGACTTTGGGTATGAGGTCACATCCAAGCATATTCAGGTACTTAAATTTACAGAACAGTATTAAAACCAAGAGATTAGTAATCTCCACAGAAATATAGTTGCAGTATGATTTATGTGCATAGTAAATTCTGTGTGGGCATTATGAATTGATATGGAAAACCTAGTAAGCAGTTCTGGAAGTTCTAGAGTGATGATTTCTTATCCCAATGAAGGGTAAAATGAGCTGCCGACCTATATATATCTCCAGGATTTTTCTGGAAGATCCGGGCCCCATTGCTGCTGTAGGTGAAGTCTCTACAGATGAATTCACAAAAAGTTATGTTAATAAAACATAGATGCAGCCAGTAGTATATTTTCTATCTTGGTATTTGCAACCGTCTACAGTAAAGGAAATAAAATTCTGTATATTTACTTTTTTGTAAATCCAAAGTACTAGGTGTGTGGATCTCCTAAAGATATACTGTAAATACATGAAACTCAGTATGTTAAATTCTGAACTTATCACTGTCACCCCCCCAAACTTCATACTTGTCTTCCCATCTATTTGATGGCACTACATCTACTCAATCTCCCTGTATGTGCTCTTCAGTTTCTCCTCTCCCTCCACCCATGTTGTATATTCAGAAAATTGTCAATTTGACTTGAAAATATCAGTTTAATTTGCAATCCTTTCTCATGATCACCAGCTGATTTAAGATAATGAAACTATAATAGAGTCTGATTCATGACCTTGAAGTAAGCAGAATTCTTAAATAGGACACAGAAAAAAAGACGGACAAATTGGATATTACTGAAGAGCCTCTACTTATCAAAAGCCATTATTAAGCCAGTTAAAATGTAGTGTCTCTAACAAAGAACTTTAGCTAAAAAAAGAAAAAGAATTTCAGAAATCCATAAGAAAAAGCAAAGTTAATAGAAAAATAGGTAAAATATTTTGAACATTTCACAAAATAGTAGATCCAAATGGCTGATAAAAATACCGAAAGTACTCAATCTCATCATCTGGAAAGTTAAATTAAAATCACAGCAAGACCACCACATACCCACCAGAATTACTAAAATACAGAAACCAGCTTAACAAACTATTGGTGGAATTGTAAATACAACCACCTGGGAAAACTATGCAGCAATATCTGTTAAAACTGAACATATACACACTCTATAATTCAGTAACTCGATTTCTAGTTATTCTAACAAATGCACATATCTGTCCCAAAAGTCTTGCACAAAAATGTTCATAGTACCATAATCTAAAAAATGTAAAGGGCAGTAGAAAGGGTAAGCTGATCACACAAACAATATTATATTAAAGCAACAAAAATGAACAAGCTACAACTACATTTAACACAATAACACTAACAAACATTTTATTAAGCAAGGGCACCTGTCCTATAATTCTATTTACATTAAGTTAGAAAAGGGCAAGACTAATCTCTGTTGACAGAAAAAATTGTGGTTACCTTTGGGAGAAGGAATAATGAGAAGAGGGAGATGGAATAATGAGAGGAGGCATAAGGAAGGCTCTGCTTTGTCAAAATCCCTTCAGCTGTAACTTATATGTTTTTAAATGTTCTAGTTAGTGAAAATATTAAAAATTATCTGTAATGGCCTCCATAAACTGAAGTCTAACTTCATTAAAAAAGATTTTATTTCTTTTTAGAGCAAGGGGGAAAGAGGGAGAGAGGGAAAGAAACATGGATGGGTTGGTTGCTTCTGGTAGGCACCCTAATGGGGAACCGAACCCACAACCCAGGCAATAAGCCCTAATGAAATAGATCCGGCAACCGAACCAGTGACCTTCTACTTTCTGGGATGACACCAACCAGCTGAACCACACCGGTCATGGCAGGCTAAAGTTTAACATTTGAGCATTATAGAAGCCTTTCAGGATCTGGCCCCTACTCATTTCTTAAAAATCTCAATTTCACGCTAGCAAATTCTGTCCCATTATTAACTGTTTATTGTTTTCTCTATACTATTTGTATTACCTATGTCTGCTTGGGATAGCCTTTTCCTATTTGTCCATTTACAGAACTGCCGTTTGTTTTTCAAAATTCAACTAACATACGTTGTCTCTGTGGCTCCTCCTCTACTGCCCTATCACTTTCACTGTCTCTCCTACCCCAAGAATTAATCATTCTTTATCTACTACTTCTACCTTTGTGAATACATTTGTATTTCCATCCCTAAATGTGCAAGGTGATCTCAAACTTAACATAAGGGTAAACAACCTTTATGTAGTAGGTATACCTACTATCCCCAACTCTGGCTTCTTTTTTGGTTACTGTGTCACCAGTCACTTAGATGCTGGAGTCACAATCCCCCTTCTTTTATTTCCAGTTCATCAGCAAGTCCTGCTAATACTCCAAAATCATTCATTCTACACACATTTGCCATGTGCCAGGCACTTTTCTAAGCATTCAAAATACAGTAAAGAACAAAGCAAACAAAATAATTTCCCTATAAACCTTATCAGGGAGGAAAGGGAAGAGAAAGATAGATGGGATGGATAATTAACAAAATAAATATGGAAAATGAGTAGTGTGCCATAAGATAGTAAATGCTATGGATGAAAAAGGAGAAAGTGAAAGTGTTGGAGGATATGCAATTACATAGAGTAGGCAGAAAAAAGCCTCAACGAGACACTTGATTACATCCCACATTTAACCATTTAAAAAAAAACATACCCTCCAATCTCACTGCCTAGTTTTCCACAGTAGCATCCTAAATGGTTCTCCTTCAAAGCCATTCCTGTCCCATTGTATTTGCCACTTAATAGTCAAAGACATACTTTAAAACCCCTCCTTAAAACATGAAATACCACCTTACCCCTATACTTAGAATAAAGCCCAAACACTTCGTCCTTGCTTGTAAGAACCTCTATAATCTTGCCTCTCTCTCTTTTGCACTACTTACACACCTTTGACCTTTTGCATAATTTTTTGAATAGACAAGCTCTAAAGCCTCTACACATACTACTTCCAAGTCTACTCCAAGGCTTGCCTAACTAACTCATCTGCTTTATTATTCAGATTTTTGACTTAGTGTAACATAAAGGATTTCCCTGACATTCTTCACTCTATTTCCTTGTGTTCATAATTACCTGAATTCGTTTTAGTTACCACTATTGGTTGTTTTTTCCCCTAAATTCAAATATCACCTTTGCAAGAACAGAGATTTCTGCTTTATGTAATACTATATTTCTGGCCCCTAAAACAAGGGTTGGCACATGGTTAAGTTTTCAGTGAATGCTGACTAAATCAGAATTATTTAAACCCATGATTCTATGAATAGATGCTTCTCAGAGACAATCTCTTATCCATGCTCATAAGCCCTAGCTGATAGCAGAGTACCCACAAGTTTACTAAAGTGCACTTTTTTCAAAATTAAAATTTTACTTCTATAACTCAACACAAATTTAACAATGTATACCTTTGAACACCCTCCATTTTTACACGAGGTCCCAATCTTAATTTCATCACTGTCTTCATCTGAAACAAGCAAACAAAAAAATCAAATAAGAAGCATTAAAATAAAACACTTCACTATTCTTAAAGAAACCTTTTCATTAAAAAATAATTTTTTTAATAATTTAAAATTAATTTAAAATTAAAATCATTTTAAGTTTCCTCTGTGACCTTTCAGTAATGTATTTTAAAAGCCAATAAGCCAATTATTGTGATTAGATTTTTACCAATGTCCCTAAAATGACAGGATGCATTTCTATTCTATAATATAATTTTATATCTAATATCTTAACCTTGTGAAAGAGAAATTATGAAAGGGTAGTTTTTCCCATGGTATATAAGGTATAGGTTGGAAAATACTGAATATATTTCATCTCATGAACAATGAAACATTACAATTATCAGAGAAATTTAACTTCCTGTTAAACCACATATCCATTCTGGTATTATTGGCATTTAAAGGACAGAAATAAGTTCTTTCCTACAATATGCTACATTTGTATCAATATATTTGATCAAGTATACAGCTCCTATTTCTATTAGATGATTGGTTAATTGTACAGAAAAACATTACAACATACAAAGCAAAAATCTTACCTTTACTTTTTTCATTCCCTGATGATAGTTTAAGTTTATCAAGTGCTTGTTTTAGGGAGGCAGATACTTTTAATTCCAAATTTGTCATTGGTTCATCTGGGCTGGAGAATTTTGAAACTTTATTACCATCATATATTTAGTACCAAAATATGTGTACTGAAAATAAATATACTTGAGTCTATTTATGGAAAGAAACCAAATGATTTTTGAATCAAGTTTTTCCTATTAAAAAGTATTAACGCATCAAAGTTTCAACAGAAAAGATTCTGATGTTAAAATATTAAGTCTCAAATAACCATGTTATCACCAACAGATTAAATTATTAATCAGTAAGACTAATGGGAAGTAAACAGACTAGCAATCCAAGTTTGTCAAGATGAGTTAACTCCAAGGAAGAGACCATGAGGTACTTTTACAATCCATGCCTAAGGAAAATGGTGAGCATATTCTAAATAGCAATAAATATCTACTAAGGAATTCCGGTGGAGATGATTCACTTTGTGTGGTCACTGGTAGATGCAGCTACACTAAATTCAAATATAACTGTACATAAGGCAATTTTAGTAGAGTTAAAAAAACAATAATAGCATCCCCTAACATTTCACAGTAGTTAAGTGTTTACTAGTACATACTGTAATGATCTGTTTAAGGCTATTCAATAAATATGAAGAATATTAATACATTAAAAATAGAAATCTTAGATTATTCATTCCATACCCTTAATGAAATAAAACCTCTGATGTAGGAAGCCGTTAACAAAGTATATAAAAATCCTATATCCTCATGATCTCTACAATACCACTGCACTGACCCCGTGGAGCCCACAACACAGAACCGGAGGATGAGAGGAGCCCACTGCCAGCACAATCAAGTAGCGTACCCACATGCTCCTCGCAGAGCCTGCATCAAGAAGGGGGGGCCCCGCAACAGAATGCTCAGCCTACAGGGAGTGGCATTCAGAACCAGCCCTGACGGTAACAGACTCCAAATTGCTAGTCCTGCCCCTCCAAGGTGGGTAAGCCTGACTGTAGACTGAGACAGACTTGATCAAGGAAAAGAGTCAGACTCAGGAAATGGGTCCCTGCTAAATTCAAGCACCTGAGTCACATCAAAACCTGCATGAATTATTAGCCCCCAACGAGCAGTGCCATAACAGTATATGAGACACGGTATAAGGAGTGTCTCTCAATCAGCCAGGTGGAAAGAAAAACTCATCAAGGAGCAACACATAAGCCAAATCCAAAATGCAATCAGACAGCCCAAATTAACGATATAAAGGACACCCGAAGATCAGCAAGTTGAGAAAACCTAGGAGACCATATCACTGAATCCGGTAAATCTACCACAAAAGGGCCCTCCATGAAGGCAGGAAATCATAGATCAAACCAAGAAACAAAATCAAGCAACAACAGACACCTAAAATGGGGTGAAAAAGAAACAGTCCATCACCAAAAGGTAAGGAGGAATCCCAAGAAAGGCTGATAAATGAAACAGAAACAAGCAACCTATTACACATGGAATTCAAAATAATGATGACAGAGAAGCTCAATGAGCTCAGCAAGCTCAAAGAAAACTACAAAGAACTCCAGGGCAACTACAAGAAAAATACTGAAAACTATATCAGCCTTAAAAAGGACATAGAAGCCATCACTAAGAACCAGGAGGATGTGAAGAATACAATTTCTAAACTGAAGAACACAACAGAAAGAATTCAAAGCAGGTTAGAGGAAGCAGAGGACCAGATCAGCAAATTGGAGGACAACATGGAAAAAAATACCCAGAAAGTGCAACAAAATGAAGAAAGTCTTAAAAAAAAAATGAAGAGGTTTCTAGAGAGCTGCAGGACAAGATGAAATACAATAATACCTGTATCGTAAGAATATCAAAAGAAGAGAAGGGATAGAAAACCTATTTGAAAAAGTAATGACAGAAAACTTCCCTAACTTGATGAGTGAAAATGTCACTCAAGTTCAGGAAGTACAGAGTCCCAAATGAAGATGAACCCAAACAGGCCCACTCCAAGATACATCACAATTAAAATGGCAAATTTCAAAGACAAGGAGAGAATCCTAAAATCATCAAGAGAGAAGCAACTAATAACATATAAGGGGTCTCCGATAAGGTTATCAAATGGTTACTTAACAGAAACATCACAAGCCAGAAGGGAATGGCAAAAAATACTCCAAGTAATGAAAAACAAAGGCCTGCAACCAAGAATACTTTACCCATGAAGGCTCTCATTCAAAATGGAAGATGAAATAAGGAGTTTCCCAGACAAAAGAATGCTAAAAGAATACATCTCCACCCAACTAGCATTGCAAAACCTGCTAAAGGGTATGCTTTAAAAAGATGAAAAGACAGAGAGAGACAGAGAGGAACAAAGGGGAAAAAATGTCAATGAAGAAGTACCTATCAATAATACCCTTAAATGCAAATGGATTAAATGCACCAATCAAAAGACATAGGGTAGCTGAGTGGATAAGACAACATATATGTTATCTAAAAGAGACCCACCTCAGAACAAAAGATCAACAGAGACTGAAAGTGAAGAGATGGAGAAAATGTATTTCAAGTAAATGAACATAAAAAAAGGCTGGGGTAGCAATACTAATATCAGACAAAACAAATTATACAATGAAGGCCATAAAAAGAGAGAAAGAAGGACATTTCATAATAGTGGAGGCAACAAGACATCAAGAAGCTATAACCCTTGTAAACATATATGTACCCAACATAGGAACAAATATATAAGGAAAATTTTGGAGAACTTCAAGAAGGATATAGAAAACAACATAATAATAGTAGGGGATTTTAATACCCCATTATCAACAATGGATAGATCTTCCTAGCATAAAAACACCAAGGATATTGCAGCATTGAACAACACTCTAGATGAAATGGACTTAACTGATGTATACAGAAGTTTTCACCCCAAAGAAGTGAAATACATATTCTTTTCAAATGTACATGAAACATTCTCACAGACAGACCACATGGTAGGACATGAGAAGCCTCCAAAAATTTAAGAAAATTGAAATTATACCAAGCATCTTCTCAGATCACAATGGCATGAAACTAGAAACCAACATCAAGGGAAAAAAACAAGACAAGACATTTTAATTCATGGAGACTGAATATCATGTTATTAAGTAATGAATTGGTTAACAATGAGATCAAAGAAGAAATAAAATAGTTTCTGGAAACAGATGAAAATGAATACACAACACCCCAAAACCTACGGGATACAGCAAAGGCAGTCCTCAGAGGGAAGTTCATAGCAATACAGGACTACCTAAAAAGGTCAGAAGCTCATACAAACAACCTAACCGTAAAGCTACCAGAACTAGAAGAGCAACAACAAACAAAGCCCAAAAGAAGTAGACGTGAGGAAATTATCAAGATCAGAGCAGAATTAAATGACATAGAGACTAAATGTACAATTCAAAGGATCAATAAATCTAGGAGCTGCTTCTTTGAAAAGATAAACAAAATTGACAAACCTTTAACCAGACTCATCAAGAAAAAAAAAAGGGGGGGGGCAAATAAACAAAATCAGAAACAACAGAGAAGAATTCACAACTGACACAACAGAAATCACCACAGAAATACAAAGGATAGTAAGAAACTACTACATACAACTATATTACAAGAAATTTGACAACCTGGGTGAAATAAATTTCTAGAAATGTATAATCTACCAAACTGAATCCAGAAGAAGCAGAAAGCCTGAACAGACCAATAACAAGTGAAATTGAAGCAATAATCAAAAAACTCCTAGCATAAGAGCCCCAGACCAGGTGACTACACAGGTGAATTTTACCAAACATTTAGGGGAAAGTAAACTATCTGTTACAACCTATTCCAAAAAATCCAAGACTCCTAAACTCTTTCTAGGAGGCCAGTATTATTCTAATTCCCAAACCAGGTCAAGGCACAACAAAGAAAGAAAACTATAGGCCAATATTGCTGATGAGCACAGAAGCTAAAATTCTCAACAAAATACTGGCAAACCAGATCCGGCAATATATTAAATAAATCATACACCATGACCAAGTGGGATTCATCATAGGGATGCAAGGATGGTACAATATCCGCAAATCAATAAACATAATACACCACATAAATAAAATGAAAGACAAAAACCACATGATGTTATCAATAGATGCTAAAAAAGCATTTGATAAAGTACAGAACCGATTTATGATAAAAACTCTCAGCAAGATAGGAATAGAGGGAGCATACAAAAACAAAAAACAAAAAGCAAGCAACAGACACCCAAAATGGGGAAAAAAAAGAATCGGTCCATCACCAAAAGGAAAGGAAGAATCCCCAGAAAGACCACCAAATGAAACATAATAAAGGCCATATATGAGAAACCTGAAGCTAACATCATACTCAATGGGCAAAAACCGAAAGCCTTTCCCTTAAGATGAGGAACAAGGCAAGATGTCCACTCTCTCCACTTTTATTCAAACAGTGTTTGAAGTTCTAGCCACAGAGATCAGACAAGAAAAAGGAATCAAAAGCATCCAAATAGGAAAGGAGGAAGTCAAACTGTCATCTGCAGATGATATGATAGTGTACATAGAAAACCCTAAAGACTTCACCAGAATATTACTCAACCTAATGGGCGAACTTGGCAAAATAGCTGTATACAAAGTCAATGTACAGAAATCAAAGGCATTTTTACATACCAACAATGAAACATCAAAAAAAGTAACTAGAAAACAAATCCCATTTACTATAGCAACAAGAAAAATAAAGTCCTTAGGAATAAACTTAACCAAGAAGGTAAAAGACCAACACTTGGAAAACTACAGAACACTGAAGAAATTAAGGGAGATACAAATAAATGGAAACATATACCATGTTCATGGTTGGGAAGAATTAACATCATTAAAATATTCATACTAAAAGCCATCTATAGATTCAATGGAATCCCTATTAAAATACCAATGTCATATTTCACAGACTTAGAACAAATACTTTAAAAATTTGTATGCAGTTAAAAATGACCACAAATACTCCAGGGGTGCCAGGTGCCCATCACAGGCAGGAAGCTCCGCCAGGAGTTGGAGGGGGCATCCTGCGGGCCCCAGAACACTGGCAGCCCTAAAACCCAGCTAGGCTACTGAAGGCCCAGCCTATCTGGGGGCTGACACTCAGAATCAGCCCTGACTGTGACAATCATAGGCCCTGCCACTCCAAGACCAGCTAGACTGTAGACTGCAGAGAACTGATCAAGAAAAAGAGGCAGCCTCAGGAAATGGATTGTTGCTAATCTCAAGTACCTGAGTTATACCGAGAGCTACATGAACTATTAATCCCCAACATATCCTTTTCAAAAGTTACTTCTCACATATTTTTAATCCCCCCATATCTCAATCCAACTAAATACCCAAGACCCTCCCCCTACACTTGATTTAAAGTCTACTCACTCTCTGGCTACAATGCATTACCAGTCCTCAATCTAAGTATTCCTCCCCTCCCCAGCCACCCAAACCCTTTCTTTATTCTTCCTTCTTCCTTTTTCTTTTTTTTCCCCCTTTTCTTCCTGTCAAAGCCCACAGGTCCTGGCTCCACCTGGACCAATCAGAGATCATAAAGGATGAACAGCCACCTAAACCCTTTCTTTATTAATATTATTTTTAATTTTTCTTGTTATTTTTCCCTTTTCTTTTTTTAATATTTAAATTTTTTTTTCATTTTTTTCCCCTCTCTGCTATAAGCCCACAGGTCCTGGCTCCATCCAGACCAACCAGGGATTATTAAGAGTGAACAACCATCTAAACCCTTTCTTATTATTATTATCTTTTTTTTTTTCCTTCCTGCTAAAAGCCCACAGGTCCAGAATACAACCAGACAGCCCAAATAAAGGCCACACCAAGAACAAGTGGAGAAAATGTGGGAGACTGAAACATTGAACTCCACAAATCTCCTAACACAGAAGGGTGCTCAACTAAGGCAAGGAAGCAAAGCAGGTTAATCAAAGGAAAAAACAAAAAACAAAAAGCAAGCAACAACAGACACCCAAAATGGGGAAAAAAAAGAATCGGTCCATCACCAAAAGGAAAGGAAGAATCCCCAGAAAGACCACCAAATGAAACAGAGGCACATGAAATATCAGATAAGGAATTCAAAAAAAATGATGATAGAGAAGCTCAATGAGCTTAGTCAGCTCAAAAAAAAAACTATAAACAACTCCAGGAAAGTTACAAGGAACTTACTGAGAGCTACAACAGCATCAAAAAGGACAGAGAAACTATCAATAAATGCCAGGAGGAAATGAACAATACAATTTCTGAATTGAAGAATACAGCAGAAGGAATCAACAGCAGGCTAGAGGAAGCAGAGGACCGGATCAGCAAGTTGGAGACAAATACTCCAAGACAGTACAAGAGAATCAAAAAAGGCTGAACAAGATTGAAGAGGGGTTAAGAGAGCTGCAGGACAACATGAAACGTAACAACATCCGTATCATAGGGATACCAGAAGGAGAAGAGAAACAAGGAATGGAAAACCTGTTCAAAAAAGTCATGATAGGAAATTTCCCTAACATGATGAGTGAAAACATTAATCAAGCTCAGGAAGCACAGAGGGTCCCAATGAAGATCAACCCAAACAGACATACACCAAGGCACATTATTATTAAAATGGCTAATTTCAAAGACAAAGAGAGAATCCTAAAAGCATCAAGAAAGAAATGGCAAATAACATACAAGGAGGCTCCAATAAGGCTATCAAATGACTATTCAACAGAAACAATTCAAGCCAGAAGGAAATGGCAAAAAGTATTTCAAGTAATGGTAAACAAAGGCCAGCAAGGCTCTCATTCAAGACAGAAGGAGAAAAAAAAAGACTAAAAGAATACATCTCTACCAAACTAGCATTGCAAGAAATGCTAAAGAGTCTGCTTTAAAAATATAGAAATAAAATGAAGAAACAGAGAAAGCCAAAGAGGAATCCAGATACAAAGGGAGAAAATGGCAATGAATAAGTATCAATCAATAATCACCTTAAATGTAAATGGATTAAATGCACCCATCAAAAGACATAGGGTAGCCAAATGGATAAGACAACATGACCCACATATATGCTGTCTTCAAGAGACCCACCTCAGAACAAAAGATTGACACACATTGAGAGCGAAGGGATGGAAAAATATGTATCAAGCAAATGGACACGAAAAAAAAGCCAGATTTGCAATACTGATTTCAGACAAAATAGATTTTACAATGAAGGCCATAAAAAGGGACAAAGATGGACATTTCATAATACTTCAGGGAACAATCCATCAAGAAGAAATAACTCTGGTAAACATATACGCACCCAACACTGGAGCTCCGAAATATATAAGGAAAATCTTGGAAGACTTTAAGAAAGACATAGACAGCAACACACATTTTAATACCCCACTATCAACAATGGACAGATCTTCCGAACAAAAAATCCCCAGAGATGTTGTGGCATTGAACAACACTCTAGAGGAAATGGACCTAACTGATGTATACAGAGTCTTTTACCCCAAAGAAGCAAAATACACATTCTTTTCAAATGCACATGGATCATTCTCCAAGATAGACCACATGGTATGCCACAAGACAAGCCTCCACAAATACAGGAAAATTGAAATCATACAAAGCATCTTCTCAGATCAAAATGGCTTGAAACTAGAAACCAATCTCAAAGGAAAAAACCAAAAATTCTCTAACTCATGGAGACTGAGTAACATGCTTTTTTTTTTTTTTAAATAAAGATTTTATTTATTATTTCCAGAGAGAAAGGAAGAGAGGCAGAGAGGGAGAGAAACATCAATGTATGGTTGCCTTTCACCTGCCTCCAGCTACAGACCTGGCTGAAGACCTGGCTTGCAACCTGGTTATGTGCCCTTGCTGGGGAATTGAACCATCGAGCTTTGGGTTTGAGGGCTGACACCTTATCCATTGTGCTACCAGCCAGGGCCTTGAATAACATGCTTTTAAGCAATGAATGGGTTAACAATGAAATCAAAGATGAAATAAAAAAGTTCCTGGAAACAAATGACAATGAACACACAACAGCCCAAAACCTATGGGATACAGCAAAGGCAGTTCTCAGGGGGAAATTTATAGCAATACAGGCCTTCCTAAAAAGGTCACAAGAAGTTTATAAAAACAACCTAACCATAAAGCTTCAAGAACTAGAGAGGCAACAACAAACAAAGCCCAGAGCAAGTAGAAGGAAGGAAATCATAAAGATCAGAGCAGAACTAAATAACTCAGAGATTCAAACTACAATTCGAAGAATCAACAGGTCCAGGAGGTGGTTCTTTGAAAAATAAACAAAATTGACAAGCCTTTATCCAGACTCATCAAGGAAAAGAGAGGACCCAAATAAACAGAATCAGAACTGACAGGGGAGAAATCACACAGTTGTGATACCTCAGAAATACAAAAGATTGTAAGAAATTACTACAAACAACTATATGACAAAAAATATGACAACCTAGATGAAATGGACACATTCTGGAAATGTATAATCTTCCAAAACTGAACCCAGAAGAATCAGAAAGCCTAAATAGGCCATTAACAACTAGTGAAACTAAAGAAGTAATCCAAAATCTCCCAAAGCACAAAAGCCCTGGACCAGATGGATACACAGGTGAATTCTACCAAACATTTAAAGAAGAACTAACCCCTATTCTTCTCAACCTCTACCAAAAAATACAGGAAGAGGGAAGACTCCCAAACTCATTCTATGAGGCCAATATTATTCTAATCCCAAAACCAGGGCAAGACACAACTAAGAAAGAAAGCTACAGGCCAATGTCTCTGACGAACATAGATGCTAAGATTCTCAACAAAATATTGGCCAACAGGATTCAGCAGTATATTACAAAGATCATACACCATGATCAAGTGGGTTTCATCCCAGGGATGCAAGGATGGTACAACATTTGTAAATCAATAAATGTAATACACCACATCAACAAATTGAAAGATAAAAACCATATGATCATATCAATAGATGCTCAAAAAGCATTTGATAAAGTACAGCAACCATTTATGACAAAAACCCTCAGCAAAATGGGAATAGAGGGAGCATACCTCAACCATCATAAAGACTCTATGAGAAACCTGAAGCCGACATCATACTTAACGGACAAAAACTAAAAGCTTTCCCCCTAAGATCAGGAACGAGACAAGGCTGTCCACTTTCTCCACTTCTATTCAACATTGTCTTGGAAGTTCTAGCTATAGCCATCAGAGAAGAAAAAGGAACCAAAGGTATCCAAACTGGAAAGGAGGATGTCAAACTCATTTGCAGATGATATGATAGTGTACATACAAAACCCAATAGGCTCCACCAATAATTTACTCAACCTAATAAGCAAATTTAGCAAAACAGCTGGGTATAAAGTCAATATCCAGAAATCAAAAGCATTTTTGTATACCAATAATGAAACAATAGAAATAGAAGCAAAAATACAAATTCCATTTACCATAGCAACAAGAAAAATAAAGTACCTAGGAATAAACTTAACTAAGGAGGTAAAAGACCTGTACTCAGAAAACTACAGAACAATGAAGAAAGAAATCAAGGAAGATACAAATAAATGTAAGCATATACCACGTTCATGGATGGGAAGAATTAACATCATTAAAATGTCCATACTACCCAAAGCAATCTACATATTCAATGCAATCCCAATTAAAATACCAATGACAGACTTCACAGAAATAGAAAAAATACTTCAAAAATTTATATGGAGCCAAAAATGCCCACAAATAGCCACAGCAGTCTTGAGAAAGAAGAACAAGGTAGAAGGAATCACAATACCAGACTTCAAACAATACTACAAGGCTACTGTCATCAAAACAGCATGGTGCTGGCATAAGAATAGACATACTGATCAATGGAACAGAATAGAGCACCCAGAAATTAACCCAGGACTCTATGGTCAACTAATATTTGACAAAGGGGGAAGGAACATCAAATGGAGTAAAAACAGTCTCTTCAACAAATGGTGTTGGGAGAACTGGACAGCAACATGCAAAAAGATAAAGCTAGACTACCAACTTATACCATACACCAGAATAAACTCAAGATGGATGAAGGATTAAACATAAGCAGTGCCACCATAAAGGTCCTGGAGAAAAATATAGGCAGTAAACTTTTGGATATCCTACGCAAAAATATGTTTACTGACACTTCACCCAGGGCAAAGGAAATCAAAGAACAAATCAACAAATGGGACTATATCAAATTGAAAAGTTTCTGTTCAGCTAAAGAAAACATCAATAAAATGAAAAAGGAACCAACCATACAGGAAAACATATTTGCCAAAAGTACCGTAGACAAGGGTTTGATCTCCAAAATATATAAAGAACTAATATGACTAAACACCAGGGAGACAGACAACCCAATTCAAAAATGGGCAAAGGACCTGAACAGACACTTCTCCAAAACAGACATACAAAGGGCCCTTCGGCATATAAAAGAATGCTTAACATCACTAGCCATTAGAGACGCAAATTAAAACCACAATGAAATACCACCTCACCCCTGTCAGAATAGCCATCATCAACAAATCAATAAACAACAAGTGTTGGCGAGGATGTGGAGAAAAGGGAACCCACACTGCTGGTAGGAATGCAGACTGGTGCAGCCACTATGGAAGATAGTATGGAATTTACTGAAAAACCTAAAAATAGACCTGCCTTATGACCCCAGTGATTCCACTGTTAGGATTGTTACTTGAAGAATCCTGAAATACCAATTCAGAAGAACATGTGCATCCCTATGTTCATAGGAGTGCTATTTACAATAGCCAAGTGCTGGAAACAACCTAAATGCCCATCAGTGGATGAATGGATCAAGAACCTGTGGTACATTTACACAATGGAGTTTTATGCAGCAGAAAAAAAGAAGGAACTTCTACCATTTGCAATAGCAAGGATGGAACTGGACAGTGTCATGCTTAGTGAAGTAAGCCAGGCAATAAAAGTCAAATACCATGTTCTTACTTAATGTAGGAGACTAATGAACAAAACAAATAGATGAACAGAACAGGAGACCCAGCAAAGAAAAGGGAAAAAAAAAAAAGGAACAGAATGGGGGTGGGGGGACAAATGATGGTTGACTAATGGGAAGGGGGAAAAGGGGGAAAGTGGAGAAGGGTTCAGTGAATGAGCTAGTGTGAACAGCCCAAGGACAACGAGGTAGAGATTGTCTGTGGGAGATGGAGCAGGGGGAAAGCAATGGGGGAAAATTGAAACAACTGTAATACAACAATAAATTAAAAAAAAAAAAATGTCAGTAAAAATGAGACTAATAGTCTTTAGCATCTGAAAGTAAAAGATGAGTTACCAGGCTTGTTCTAAGTGGCAAAACATGGACCAAAAAAAGAGAATTTGGTTCAATACAAAGGAAATTTATATACTGATTTAGTAACAATATAATGGATCATCTTGAAATAAAAGGAAATTCTTTATACTAATTTGAAAAGGAACTAAAATATTCTTCCAACAAGAATATTTTAGATTCCATTATAGACTTTCACTACACCACAGTGAAAAATGACAAAAGCCAAGACACAAGACCTTTGTGTGGCTCCCCAACCCTCCCATAATTATAATAGTACAGTAAGTCTGCAATGAAGTTTACTGTCTACATGGCCTCAAGTTGAGGGTGAATAAAAAATAAAGATGTATCTAAAGAAAAACCAAATGGTAGAAAAGTTGGTGACCTGAATAATTGTTACAAGTGGAACTATGCAAAACCATAAAAGAAAATACTGAGAACAAATGCTATTATTCAAGGGTGACAAAAGCATGCAACAGTAAAATGTGTACCTTGGCCTCTTTATTGCTTCTACTGGTTTAGGGGCTTGAATGATGTGCTCCTGAAATTTGGGTTTCAATTCAGATAGTTCTTTCTTCTCAGTAGTTTTGACTTCTGGTTTGACTGGCTCAGGTGGCTTTTCACTATTGTGTCTTCCCTTTGTACAGCCCTGTTAGTGAAAGGTAGCCATTAATAGTTGTCCTCTCATCTGTTCCACATGCCATGATCGAAATACTATTTTTAATTATTTATTAATAAATTCTAAAAAATCTAAGTGCATTTTCTTCACTTTTATCTCACCGACTTATTTTAAGAAACTAAGACTCCAAATTGGCTTATTTTTAAATGAAATATTACTTCTGAGTGACACATTTTTAAAAAGCCCCTGAGTAAAACGTACAGCACAAACTTCTTGTTAATAGGAGGCAAATTCTAGAAATCTCACAAAAAGAATTCTACAAATTATTTACAAAAAAGGGCCTCAATTTGATCCCAGGTCTGCTACTAACTAGATATATGACCTTGAGCAGGTTGATTAATCTTTTTAAACCTCAGTTTTCTCCTCAGTAAATGGAGATAATGGTACTTGAGATATTTCTGAGAGGATTAAATAGAATAGAATACTTGGCACATTTGGCAGGTGGCAAAAATTCAGTAAGTATCTTTTCCATATTCCACTGAGTCATGCACACATTTTAACATCTCTGAAATCTTAAGATTAATGATACATCATTTAATTAACAGCTTTAGTTTTCTTTCTTAAAAGCATAGATTTGATAAGTGCGTTAAATTGTTGCCTACCACTTTCCAGCTTCTTGATGTTCTTTTAGAACTACTAACATTAAGAATGAACTAAAACAACTTGAAATCTTAATCTCTAAAACAGATAAATTCCTATATTAAAGACTGTAGGAGGGAGGTGAGCTCCATTTGAAAAGGCTGATCTGTAAGTTTAGATGGACTAATTTAAAATCAGACCTCTCAAATTTGGAGCTTCCCAGAATATATACTTTTCAGAGATAACCTATGGGAAAAAAAATCAATACTTACCACAATGCTTAAAAAATCAGAAAAATCAGTTGTTCTTCTCTTACAGCAAGACCAACCCTATGAAACATAACAGAAAAATTAATTGCCAATTGTACTTGGATGAAAACCACAACTCAGTGAAACATTCTACTTACATTTATCTTCTTGAACCCCTAAGTATCATGCATATATATGTATTCCCCAGTTTTAAAATGCTGTAAATGATTCATCTAACCTAGTGAAAAGGTTTTAGTTCTTGATTTTTAAAAAATTGTGAGAAGTGATGTATGATTATGAAACACCTTTTAAAACGGAAACAAAATCTGCATTTGTTTTAAAAAATTTTAGACTGAATTGGTTGCAGCACCGTTTCTGTGAACCAAAAGGAAGTTTCAAGTTCATTCCCCCATCAGGGTGCATACAGGCAGCAACTGGTCTGTGTCTGTCTCTCTCTCTCAAATCAATTAAACATATCCTTAGATGAGGATTAAAAAAAAATAGTACTTAATTTTTAGAAGTCAGAGATAATAATTATAATTTAGTTTCTAAATATTGTAGCTATTCCTCAACTAAAGTTCTACCTATTTTCAGAACATAGATTAATTAACATAGCAGCCCAAGCAATGCAAAACCTTTGAAGGTTAAATGATCTGTTCAATCAGAAGCCTAAAAAAACAGAAATTGCTATGGACTGTGTAATTTCTAAACAAAATATCAACTAGCTTATCAGAAAATGGTTTTAAGTTCAACTCCACTGTAGTAAGAAAATAAGGAACTACAAAGGTAGCACTCTCCAGACTGTGAAGGTGTGAAATACAGACTAAGGCCAGCTCTGCTTGTACCCATTTGGGTCCCATTGTTTTCCCCAATACACTGCTTGAAGAGTTTGGTAGTGAGTTTTTTTTCACAATACACACTTAAAAAGATTTTTTAAAAGGAACATTTAAAATATGCTATAATTCAAAATTTCCTTTATTTTGGACAGACTGGCCTTTGGGACAGATACATTTAAATGTATGAGTGTAAGGTTAATGTTGTTTTTTGAAAAAGGATTGTCCTTTTCTCTAAATATGCCCTTCTAATAGGAATATTAAATAATTCGTTTGTTAATGCAATGTTTAACTTATTTGGGCAAATGGAAAACTGGCAACATAGACACTATACTGATGTACATATTTTGTCTAAAATCTACTGAACTGTGAAATCCAATAGTATTGAAAAGTCTAGGTCTGTAAGAAATGCCTATAGAGATAATAATAAATAGGACCGAACAAAAGAAAAATAGATACTTGAAAGTAAAATCGTAAGATTAATTAACCAGAATAGTTAAAAACTGCATAGTAAAAAAAAAAAAAAAAAAAACCCAACAAAACAAAAAAGTGCAATGGATCAAATGATTGGAAAGTTATCAATATCATTACTAGCAGCAGCAAAGTTGAGACCCAGACTATTTCTGGAATAAGAGTCTGGTTTGTGGTTGGATACACATAAATGGAAATATATTGCAAGAGCCATAGAGATAACATTTAAGAATTGGAATGAATGAACAAAATAAGAGAGGATCAGAAGTCAAAGACTCCGAAGCAAGGTATGACTATGGTTAAGAGATAGGAAGAAAGCATTATAGGAAAAGAAAAAAAGAAAAGCATATAAAAGGAAAAATAAACAATAAATGGTAGTCCAGGAGAGAGAAAAATTCCCCCATCCCTGGAAAAATAATATATTCTCACAGAATCACTGCTGCTACTCTCAGAAGTCTGTAAAAAGGCTACATTGGTATGAGAAGAAGTCAAGTCTCAACTTACCCTATTGAATGTTTGGTCCATTTTCCTTATTTGGAACAAATCAGAATATAAACTTGGTATTTGCTTGATACCTTTGCTTATTGTTGACCACCTAACAGATGAACGCCAGAAAATATCTAACTACTCTTTTCCTAAAGGTAAAATTAGAAATTCAAAAGGCACTGAGAATATTTAAACATTCAATAAGACTTGATATTCCTAAGTACATGTAGCAACACCTACAGCAATGGAAACCACGCTACAACCTTTTCTTTTTAAGATCTACAATGAAAAATGTACCATATCATCGTAAATTGTAAAAGGTCAATAAACCCACCATGAAAAATCTGGTCAAACAACATTCTGTTATTTCACTAGAGCGAAAGTTTGGAATGAATAACTTGCACTCTGAACTTACATGTATGTCCTGAGATTGGCACTATTTAGTGTTTATATAAATCTTTCCTTAAATTCAGAGCTGCAGTTATTAGATAGCAGCTGTCTGACAGATCAAGATTAGGGTTCAAAACAACTGCTTTCATTTCCCTTCAAATTTAGTCAAGTGAAGAAATGAGGGGTATAGATCATGAATGGTGGAATAGAAATAACACTATTTTAGAACTGGAAAAGACCCTTACCTGCATTTAGTGGAATAGTTGCTCAAATCACCCAAAAATGGGCATTAAGAAAACAGAGAGTCACAAAAGATGAGAAAATGAAGATTTAGTATTATATCTCTAAATTTACAATACAAATATATATATAGAGGCTGAAATATATCAAGTTCCTACCTTTAATGCATCATGAAAGACTGGAACACCTGGGTGGTATGTGCAAGCATCTGGTCAAAAACAGAGAAAAATACCATTCTATAATATAGAAATAACACTTTCCTTTGGGTGTTAACAGTTCATCTTTTTTCCAAATACAGGTAATAATGTCTCCTTAAAAATTCATGAATGCTCAAGTATGATGCATAGCACATAGTGCTTAATGTAACATTGTATTAAAATATAATTAAAAGTTCTAATTCAAGCATATGATAGCTATAGATAAAAATAATACAGAATATTCAAGTATAAAAAATTATATTTCGGACTCCTTTGCTGCTTGTAGTAACATTTTAGTACCTAAACATTAAGCTCCAAGATTCTGATGGCCATCTTTCAATTCTGGTTTTACAAAAACAAAACTACCAAACTTAAGTGTTCTTATGTGTGTTGGTCCATAAGATCATCCAAGAAATCCCCTATAAAGATATTTTATGAGGAAAGGCTCAAAATTGTAAGAACTGATGTAATATCTAAATGCTAATTTAACTTACACCCTTCCCTCATTATACCACCAATTTTTACTTAACTCTCTAATGAAAATGGGCTTGGTACATGTTGCAATATGGAGTATTGTTTTAAAACAGATCAATAGACACACTTATTCCCTAGCTGAGGGAACCATGAGCTTCAAAAAACACAGGTCAGCTTCACATCTATGTAATTTTCTTATAAGGCTGCTTTGGTTAATCTCATGTCTTAGATTTTAATTGTTACAACTTCAAATTCCCAATGTTGCTGTAAAATGATTAATTACTGGTACTTAAGGAAATCTCCCTATCCCTGCATTAACAATTAATATGGTTTCCTAACTTAGTAACTGGGTATTACCTAGACACTGTAATAGCAAATAGAACAAGAAAGTTTCAAGTATTTTCATGGCACAGTAAGTAAACCCATGGATTAGACATAAGCTATTAACTGAAGGTAGTACTGGAAGTAAGGAGGTTCAAAATAAAAGTGAATATACAGAGGAATATGAAATTGAGAGGGGAATCAAAGTAGAGTACACAGAGACTTTCTCTCTTTTCTTTTCTTTTTAAATACGGAACACCTCACAAATTTGCATGTCCTCCTTGGCAGGGGCCATGCTAATCTTCTCTGTATCATTCCAATTCTAGTATGTGCGCTGCCAAAGTGAGCACCAGACAGATTTTTACATACGAAATTCACAAAGAGTCAAAAGCATAATAAAACATGTAAAGTGAAGCTCAGTAAGGGTTACAATTATAATGGTCAGTTTTACCACAATGGCAGTAGCAGTGAGTTAGGTTTTAACCATACTAATATGAACAACGCCAGAAAAATCACTGCTTTCAAAAGTAAATAACAGACAGACAACGTCCTGTCTAACCTTTCTGTATTAGTTTACTAGTTTTTCTCAAAGTAATATTTTATGGGTAAGAAACTGTAGCATAGTAGTGGTTAAGAGCCCAGGGCTTTAAAATTGGATCTGATTCTGACTCAAATTCTGGGGCTGCTTCTTGGTAGCTGTTTCAATTTTCTTATACGTGTGGATTAAATAAAATAGTGTTTGTTAAGTCGTGCATTGTGCAGAATAATTGTTTAGCATATGCAAGTTACTGACTGGGTTTTCTTTAAACACTCATTTAGCTGTGTTTCAAACTAAAATGTCCTATCAGCTTAGAAGGGCATCTTGTTATTTAGTCAATACATGTCAAACCTCTCCTATTACACAAGACTTTCTCCTAACCAAGTCCACAGTTCGCCCTTGGCTGTTGTTTTCTCCCTGTCTTCAAGTTTCCATTCTATCAATCAGCTTATTGGAGTATTCATTCTTAGTCTCTATTACAACCCCCATTTTTCTAAAGCAAATACACTTCCAGCCACCGTGGCCCTCCCAGCTGAATTTGGTACTATTGATTGCACCACCCTTGAGATTGTCTAGTCGGACTTTCCTGCACCCCACCCCCAGTCTCTTTCCTAGCTCCTGTACCAATGACACGCACAGAGCTGACTTCCAAAACTTGCTTTCTCTCTTAATTTAGGCTGATATGTAACACCCTATAAACAATTTTCTGGTTACAAAAAAGCAGAAGCCTTCCCCCTTTAATACTAAGGTAGAATACATGCAGACACTAACACAGTTTACACTTACATAGACAAAAAGAGTACACGGTCTTATTCGAAGTGATGTCACTAATTCACCCGGGAACCAAGATAAATAAAGGATGCAGTTGCATTCCTGGTCAGAGCCTAAGCTGCGGGTTGGAGGGGGGCAACCGATCCCCCCCCCCAAGCAATAAAAATAATGTCCTCAGGTGAGATGATAATAATAATAATAATAGGAAACGCATAGCAGAAACATCCAACACAAATGCGGCCGGAACACCCACTGGCCCAGCGGGTGTATCAAAACTTTACGGTGTAAAGATACAAAGTAATTCTATCCCAGTAACACTTTTTAAAAAAGTTACTTTGTATCAGTGGGTCCACCAAACACTCGCACAACAGGCTATCAATGAAACTCCTTCCTCTACTCACACAAGGACACTGACCATAATAAACGCCAGGACAACCAGCCCGCGGGCCGGACGCTACCTCCGTGCCTCGGTCTCTCCCACACGCAATCACAGCAAACCAACCGCCCAGCCCCGCAGCAGCTGGTTGACTGTGGGGTCCCCAAACAGACCCGGCTGCGGACAAAGCTGTTCTCAATTCCAGGGACATTGCCGAGCCGGACGGGGAACACGTGGGGCCACCGGGACGCCGGGGAGCCGGTTCAGCGGCGGTGGGAAGGTGTCAGATGCGGCGGCCGGGCGCGGGGCGAGAGCGCAGCGCCGCGGGAGGCGGCGGCCCGGGGGGCGAGGGGCCCTGGCGGGCAGCGTGGCGGCTCGCGGGAGGACCCGGCGCAGCGCCGGCCCACGGGCGTTGCGGGAGCGGGGAGGGCAGGCCGGCGGTGCGCTGCTCTTACCGTCGGAGTTGGTCTCGGGATCGAAGCGCTGACCGCAGCCGCGGTTGTAGCACAGGAGGGCCATGGTCCCCCAGCAGCAGCTCAGGCGCGAGCGCCGGGATGAGGGGCGCAGCGCTCCCGACTCCGCAACGCAGCGCCCCGGGGCCGACCCGCTGCAGTTGGCTTCCGGAAACGGTTGCTTTCGCTTCAGGAACCTTCGCGAATTTTCCGGTCGCGCAGGCGCAGGAAAGAAGAGGCGGAGGAAGAGGCAGGAGGCGGGGTAACCGGCCGCTGTGGGTCTACAACCCGCCGCGGGTGCGGGCCGGCCGGGAGCGCAGGTAGTAGGAGGGGAACCCGGGGGAGTGACCTGCTCTCCCCCGGGCTTGGTCAGGCCCTACGGCGGTGGGAGTCTCGCGCACGTTCTATCGTTGAGACTGTAGTGGCACTACGTTGCCGATGTTTTTTCCCTAAGTGCTCCAAGGTCGCTGCAAAACCCTGCAGTTTCCTGGCATCTTCTGGCTAGAACGTGGTTGCTTAGGAAGAGGTGAGGGGAACCGTGGACGACTCTTCTGTGTTGTCATGTTGCTTTGATCCTGAAGCACTGAAGAAGTATTGGCATTTGGAGCGATTTTTAAGAACTGAGGACTTGGGGGCAAATCACTGTGAAAATACAAAGCACTTAGATATCAGAATATCAAAGACGCATATAACTCAAATGCAGTGCAGGAAATTGTCGCTATTGCTCTTAAGACCTTAGAGGGATTGTTGCTTTTATTTCATGTGAGTCTCCCTTCAATTAGTCAATACTTAATTCTCCGAACCTGGAAGCTCTACTGAGATCTCAAGTGCATTGTGAAAAGTAATATACTAACACACACACACACACACACACACAAATGACAGCAGCTTCAGTTTGTATACTTCCCAAACTTGGTGTATTTGATAATAACAGCAAACGCTTTTAGATAACATGTATACTGAACAGTTTTAAAATAGTAATGGCAGTTTTTCAGAAGTAGAAAGCAATATCACCCTGTCTATTCCTGAGATTAGCTTACAATCCTCCCACTCCAATAAAAACTTCAATTTTCCATGTTCCCCTTCTCTCTTTATATGTAAAATATTAAACTTAATGTAGTAATTCCAATGTAGACATATACAATGGTATTTTTCTTCATTTAACCTGAGTATTTTTCGATTTTGTTTCACAATCATGAATAATGGAGTAGTGTTGTGTTGAATAACATTCCTCCTTTAAGCTCACCGCCTTTATTGTAGAAAGCTTCAATAATCAATTTACTGTGTATTCCATTTAATTTTTAGTTTTAGATTACCACTCAGGATAACTATTGAGAAGTACAGTCCTGGACTAAAGGGCGTCAAAGCCTTTGAAATGAAAGATTTTAAAGATACATATTGATGACACATATTGATAATTATTCTCACAAGATCCTAATGACAACTTTCAGTTTCACCAACCATGGCTGCAAGGAATGCACCATAGGAATTGATTTTACACAGTTAGAAATGGAGATGAAGAAGCTTAGAAAGTTTATTGTCACCAAATCTATTGTCTGAGTATCATAGTATCACTGTAACCTAAGGATTATTAGCAAATGGTTTGAATATTTATTGTCTTTTTTTAAATCAGAAAATTATAAATGCTTATAATAGATCACTTGAAAATGCAGAAATACGTTAAGAATAAAATCCACAGTGATTCTACCACCATGCTCTAACAACTTAATCACTAAAAAAACTTTTTTAAAATAAAGATTTTATTTATTATTTCCAGAGAGAAAGGAAGGGAGAGAGGCAGAGAGAGAGAGAGAGGTGGAGAGAAGCATCAGTGTATGGTTGCCTGCCTCCAGCTACAGATCTGGCTGGAGACCTGGCTTGCAACCTGGTTATGTGCCCTGGCTGGGAATTGAACCAGCAACCTTTGGGTTTGCAGGCTGGTGCCTTATCCTCTGTGCCACTAGCCAAGGCTTTACCCTTCAATTCTAAATGATAGCTTTGCTGGGAAGAGCAATTTTGGCTATAGGTCACTACTTTTCATAACTTTGAACATTTCTTGCCCATCCATTCTACTTGCAAAGTTTCTTTCAAGAAATCAGCTGATAGACAGTCTAATAGGAATTCCCTGTGGGGGACCCCCCCCAACCCACAGAGATTCCCTGGTGCTGCAGATGAAATAAACCTTCCCAAGCAGCTCATGCTAGGGAAGAGAAGGCTGGCCAGTGCCTGATTGTTAAAGGCCTTGATGGCCCACCCCCCAAAGGTTTTTATTGATTATACAAGGTTAATCAATGATTTGTGGTGACACCGCTGCAGATTTTTGCGGTGTCAATGCAAAACATCAACATCCTCAAGAT
Source organism: Noctilio leporinus (assembly GCA_004026585.1). Classification (NCBI taxonomy): domain Eukaryota; kingdom Metazoa; phylum Chordata; class Mammalia; order Chiroptera; family Noctilionidae; genus Noctilio; species Noctilio leporinus. The sequence continues at coordinate 11,571 of PVIW01003125.1, read as the reverse complement.
GGTGCAGCTCGACTCTGTCCAGTATTTGGAAGTTAATTGTACCTGGAAGCCATCCACCTTGAAGAAGTTCGTTCCCCAGCTGAGCCAGATGAGCAATCTGCGCGGGTTCCTTCTCTCCCACATCCTCATGTCTTCTCGGGGTTCTCGCGCTTCTCGGGGTTCTCGGGGTTCTCGCGCTTCTCGCACCACCCGGGTGCAGGAGGAGCAGTGTATCGGCCAGCTCACGTCTCAGTTCCTCAGCCTGCACCACCTCCAGGAGCTCTGTTTGGACGTGCTCCCCTTCCTTAAAGGCCGCCTGGACCAGGTGCTCAGGTGCCTGCAGACCCCCTTGGAGGTGCTGTCAATCACTAACTGTTCGCTTTCAGAAAATGACTTTGCACACCTGTGCCAGGACCTGAATGTCAGTCAGCTGAAAGGCCTGAGTCTTAGCGGGCTCCACCTCACCAATATGAGTTCTGGGCCCCTCCAGCTTCTGATAGAGAGAGCCTCTGCCACCCTCCAGGACCTGGACTTGGATGAGTGTGGGATGATGGACCCCGAATTCATTGACATTTTGCCTGCTCTGAGCCACTGCTCCCAGCTCACAACCTTCAGCTTCTGTGAAAACCCCATCTCTGTGCCTGTCCTGGAGGAGCTGCTGCGCCACACCATCGGGCTGAGCAAGCTGAACCACGTGCTGTACACCACCCCCCTGGAAAGTTAGGATGAATTCACCAGCACCATCCACCTGGGCAGGCTCGCCGAGGTGCACACCACACTGAGGCAGATGCTACAGGATTTGGGGCGGCCTGATATGGTCTGGTTCAGTGCTAGCTCCTGTCCTCACTGTGGTGATAGGACCTTCTATGACCCAAACCCCATTCTGCGTCCCTGTTACATGTCTGTCTAGCTGGCTGCACATGTCATTGGCTTTATTCTGGGCACTTGGACACTGAAGCCCAGACATAAGAGCATCTTAAAGGAACATAGCAGCCACAAATTCAGACAGCTACTCAGTTTGCGGGGGGCGGTGGGGAAATGTTGACATGGGGAGTTGATTTCTTTGGGGAAATGTATTCCATAGAGTTAGAAATATGAGTCTGAATGTTTAGAGGAAGATTCCAGCTTGGGAGGTAGATGGAGTTACTGCTGTTTAAATGTTTGTAAAGAAATAGAAATAAAGGGAACCTCAGTGTTAAAAAAAAAAAAAATTCAATTAGTATACTAATTTCAATTAGTATATCCCACCACAAATCATTACCACACAAGAGTATTCAAAAGAAAGGGAGTTGTTAAGTTTGGATAACAATAGAAGGAATGTGACCATCTGCTTCAGGTTATGGTCTATTAGACAAGGTAACTCCAAGAATTCCTGGTGGCCCAGAGAATTTTAGGGAGGGTGAGATTACCTGTGGTTAAGGTTTAACAGCTGCTGGTGCAATACACAAGTCAAGGAAGTTTAGGTCACAGGGCAGACTTCAAAGGATGTATGGAATATTCCCAAGGCCGGATTCATACCTGGGGGTCCTCTTGGAGCATCAGAGCCTGTATGGGCCCAACTTTGTCAGGTCTTACAGGCTTTGCCTGGCCTGCACAGGGCTCCTTTTCCAGAGGTACCCCAACAATTCCCCTGTAGGTGATTTATTTCTTGCTGCTTCTAAGATTTTCTCTTTATCTTTAACCTTCCCCCTTTTAATTATGATGTGTCTTAGAGTGGGCCTCTTTATGTTTATCTTGCTTGGGACTATGTGCTTACTGGATTTGCACTTAGGGTATTTTCTTTGAATGTTTTTTCAAATAGATTTATAAGTTCTTGCTCTTTCTCTTCTCCTTCTGGCACCCCTGTGATTCTAATGTTGGTATGCTTCAAACTGTCCCAGAGGCTGCTGATACTATGTTCATAGTTTTAGATTCTTTCTTACTTCTTGTTCTGGTTGGTTGTTTTTTGCATCCTTAAGTTCCAAATCATTGATTTGTTTCTCAATTTCACCTACTCTACTATTGTTTCCCTGTAAATTGTTCTTTATTTCAATTAGTATATCCCTCATTTCTGCATGAGTCTTTTTTATTCTGTTGAGGTCCTCACTAAGTTCCTTGCACATCCTTATAACCAGTGTTTTGAACTCTGCACCTGATAGATTGCTCATCTCCATTTTGTTCAACACTTTCTTTTCTGGAGTTTTGATCTGTTCTTTCATTTGGGCCATGTTTCTTTGACTCCTCATTTTGGCAGCCTCCTTGTGTTTCTATGTATTAGGGAGAGGTGCTTTGCCTCCATGTCTTGGTAGTGTGGCCTAATGCAGCAGGTGTCCTGTGGGGTCTAGTGGTCCAGTCTCTCCTATCACCCAAGCTGAGTACTTGAGGTGTGCCCTTTGTGTGGGCTGAGTACACCCTTCTCTTGTAGTTGAGCTTTGGTTACTATTGGCAGATCAATGGGAGGGATTTGCCCAGGCCAGTCAGCTGCAAGGACAGGCTGTGACCACTGACCGCCAACCTCCACCCTCTGTGGAGGGGCAGCTGTGCAGGGGCAGGGTGGTGCTGTTCCAGTGTGGCCTGTAGCTGCTCGCTGGGTGCGCTGGCCCTGGGGTTTCCTGGATAGTGAAGGCCAAAATCAGCTTCTACCTGTGTTTTATGTGGGGCCACCCTGCCTGAGCTATAAAGCAATCTGAGGTGGTTGCTACTTGTGCTGGGCTTGGAGATTCCCGGAAGAAGCCAAGCTGTGAGTCTAGGCCAGCTGCTGCTAGTCCAGGGCCTACTGCTCACTGAGGCAGCTGCTGCTTATTTGACAGGATTTCGGAAGTTGGGAAGCCAGAGCCAAGGCCAGCCATTCATATGGAAAAGTAACTTGGGAGGGCCTGTGGATGGGGTGCAGAGGAGTCTCGGGGGATCTCCAAGGCAGGTCAAGCAGCATTAGCCAGGTCGATGGAGACTCAGATATGGCACCAGCTTGTCAACTCTGTGGGAGGAGGGTTTAGAAAGGGGACAACACCCTCTGTTTGCGTTGATGCCAGACACTTCACTTTCTCCCTTAATGTCACTTGTGCTCTCCAAGCTGCTTCCTCAGTATTGGAGCTCAGAGCAAGTGAGTCTGAGTAGGTGAGTCCAAGTGTGGGTTCTTTAAGAGGAACTGCTTGGACCTCCAGAAGTTTCTTCCATGAACTCAATCCCTGCTTGTTTTTGCAGCCACAAGTTGTGGGAACTTATTTCTTGGTACTGGTATGGGTCTGGGGCTCCTCGATCTCAAGATATCCCTCCAAACTTTTAGTCACCACACCATGTGGGTGATGGATGGATCAGCCTGTTTTGCAAAGGCAACCCTCCACCAGTCTGGATGGATGTGGTTTCTTTAAATCTGTAGTTGTTAGACTTCCACTCAAATCAATTCCTGATGGTTCTGAATGATGGTTGTTTTATAGTTTAATTGTAATTCTGATGTTGTGTAAAGAGGCAAGTATTGTCTGCTTACACTGCTATCTTGATTGAACTTCCCCAATTTATACTTCTTAATCTCTGCACCTTGTTTCCCCATCCTCCCAACCCTTCCCCCCCCCATCCGGCAACTATTGAAACATTCTCTGTGTCTATGATTCTGGTTTTGTTCTGTGTGTTTGTTTATATTATTTTTTAGGTTCAATTTTAATAGATGTGTATTAATTGCTATTTTATTGTTGATACTTTGATCTTATTTTTCTTAAATAAGTCTCTTTAATGTTTTATAAAATAATGGTCTGGTGATGATGAAGTCCTTTAGCTTTTTCTTTCTGGGGAGCTCTTCATCTGCTCTTCAATTCTACATGACAGTTTTGCTGGACAGAGCAATCTTGATTGTAGGTACCTGCTTTTCATGACTTTGAATACCTCTTGCTAATTCCTTCTAGAGTGCAAGCAAGGTTTCTTTTGAGAAATCAGCTGATAGTCTTCTGAGAACTCCTTTGTAGGTAACTCTTTGCTCTTCTCTTACTGGTTTTAAGACTCTAACCTTTGGCAATTTAATTATGATGTGTCTTGGTAGGGGCCTTTTTGGGTTATTCTTGTTTGGGACTCTTTCTGACTTCTAGATTTATATGTTTATTTCTTTCTCCAAGATACATCTATTCAATACAAGACTATACAAAAATAGGAATGTTGTATTTGTAAATACGACAATACAGATGAATTTCACAAACATAATGTTGAGTTAAAAAATCCAAAGAAAAAAATACTTGCAGTGTAATCCATTTACATAAATTTCAGAAGCAGGCATAATCAAACTACTATATCACAGGATATATCCATAAACAAAAATTAAGAAGTTATTATCACAAATGAGAGGATAATGGTTACTTTTAGGAACTTTGGAGGAAAGGCAAATGCTTCTGAAGTATGGGCATATTTCATTTATTTAGGCGGTGGATGTTCACTTGATAATTTTCACCAAGGAATGCATGTATTTTATATACTTTTCAGTCTTACATTTCTCATATCACAGGAATTTAAAGTCTAGATACTTAAGCATTTAAAATTTCCAGTGGTAATACAGCTTTTACATTTTAGAGCATAATTTTCCATGTAAAAATTAGCTTGAATAATCAAATTAGATGCAGATTGATTGGCTACAAAAATAACTTTGGAAGCTGGATGGAAGTAAGTAAATCACCAATAAACGTACCATGATCTACCTATTGTCTCAAGCCAGAGGCATGTCATAGCCAGCCATGAGCAGTGAACTTTCATTTTTCTTCCTGATCAGTTGTGATGGGTGTGGAGTTCCATGTAGGATTAGCTATACACCTGACCTGTCTACCTGTCTGAAGCAGGAAGTCCAATCTCAGGGCTTAAATAGTAGTCTTACTTATTATGATTAGTCATGCTACACTGAACATACACATTTACCTGCAGTTTTTCCTCAGATCCCATTAAAATTGTGGTGAAGGAAATACAAACTCATAAAATCTCCACAAAGACAAAGAACTTTGAATAGGGTACTGCAATAGACGAATTATATCAGCAAGTTTTGTTTTGTTTAATTTTGTTTTCATTTTGGCATTTAGGAATGCTTGTGTTTTTGTTCAAGTGGTTTCCTGTATACTAATACCTTTATGTAATTTCCTGTTTCTTTTTCTTACTTAGGAATTCCTACTTAATTTATCATATTTAACTGACTTCGACTTTTAGTTATTTTCTATATAGCAGCAATTTTCAACCTTTTTCATCTCATGACACTCATACACTAATAACTAAAATTCCATGGCACACCAAAAAAAAAAAAAAAAAAAAAAAAAAGTACTTTTTTGCTGACCTGACAAAAATAAGTATAATTTTGATTCATTCTCACTAGGCAACTCTTGTTGTGTTGGCTGTTGTCATTTTTTAATTTGACAGTTTGACAGTCTAAGGGAAAAGAGGTCAGTGCCCCTGAATAAATAGTTAGGTGCTGCATGTTTTAAAACCTTTGAAGCACACTAGTGTGGCTCTTGCCATTCACTGGTTAAGAATTGCTGCTATAAACAGTTCGTGAAATTACTATTATTTTCTTTCTTCCATCTCTTCTCACTTCATTTTTTTCTGCTTTGTCAGAATGTAGCATTTACATACTAGTCTTCTACTTTGATGCTGAGCTTTATTATTTGTTATTTTTATATATGTATTATAAACATTATATGCCAAGATATAAATACATATTCATCAAATAGATATATTTATTTACTTATAAGAAACATATTAAAATATATCCATTGGTTTTACCACTAGTGTTATGGCTGAAGTTTCCTCATTCTTACAGTCAGGGAAGTTTGTCTTCTAGTAGAATTGTCAGGAATAGCATATGAAAACAATGTTCTCTGAGTTCCTACATGTTTAAAATAGCTTTTTTCTATAGACCTGAGACATGAACAGGGCTTGAATGGGTATAAAATTTTTGTTCATACTTGTTTCCTACACATTAAAAAAAATATTGCCTCATTATTCCTATTTCTGTGTTGTATCTACAAAGATTGGACATATTACATTATATCAAATGCTATTGTAAATTCAATTAAAAAGTTCTACAGTGAAATTAAAATTATTTGTTTTTATTATAACAACATGAATACCAGTTTTCTTGTAGCACAATACCATGGCATAATCTTCTTACCAAATTAAGAAATTTAGGAAGCAAAAGTGTATGTACTTGGGATTAGAGGTAGTCCATGGATAATTGTATTTACTTAAGCTGTGATTCTGTACTAATTAAAATAGAATTCTGTGAGAATTTGCAAATATTTTTTTACAAAAATAGCTGAATGTGGTGGAGAGGAGCCTCTGTTGAATGAAAAACACAATTAGGAAAAAATAAAGTAAAACCTCATTATAGCAGCACATGTTTTCTTTTAGCCTTCCTGCATTAATCAAACTTTTAGAAATGTCCTGAACTTATTTAATTACTCTGTAAATCAATATGAATATCCTACAAATGTATTGTGATAGATTCTCCCCAAATCTTCATGGATTTTGATAGATTCTCCCCAAATCTGGTTATTTTTTTTCCCCAAAATAAGCTGAACATCTTCAACCATAGCAGTTCATACATTTGGATTTCTTAAAACCTTTCAGCTTTTGAAGACCTTAGTGAATTTCAATTTAAAAAAACAGGTTACAAACAAGAATACATTAAAACTTATTCCTATAAAGCCAGGCAGACAATAAATCATAAGTAAATAAGGACTAGAGATGATAATTTTATATATTAGAAAAACATGCATTTATGTTTACACACTAGCACATACACACAGTTATCTGAAAAGTTCAACTTTAGTAATGTTACTCACAGTTGAGCTTCCAGTTTTGGCAGCAATCCTGATGGAAGTAATTTATTAAATTCTCATATCAGAATTATAAAGTACATTTTCTTACAATAAATTCATTTTTTAAAAAGATTTTATTGTAATAAGAGTGAAAGAGAGAGAGGCAGAGAGGGAGAGTGATATCAATGTATGGTTGCCTTTCACGTGCCTCCAGCGACGGACCTGGCTGGAGACCTGGCTTGCAACCTGGTTATGTGCCCTGGCTGGGAATTGAACACCAGTGACCTTTGGGTTTGCAGGCTGGCACCTTATCTACTGTGCCACCAGCCAGGGCCTTACAATAAATTCTTATTTGTTTTTACTTAAAAAAAATTTTCATTCTAACATGGTATTCTTATTAGTTTTAATAGCATCACAAAACAGGAGGTGAAAATCATACATGTTGTTTCCCACCTCACATTCTTTTGGCCCACCATTTCACTCCAGGCATTGTGGACGAACCTGAAAACATCTTATTTCATCTGCATCACATACCTTCCACACTCTGGTCCCAGGCTTCTCTGGTGCCATGTGTAAAATGACTGATACCGAGTACAATCAACCATTCAGATGCTTTCCAAGCCTGAAAGTGGGAGTTGTAAAGAGCTTACTTAGACTTATAGATGAGGAGTAAATGACTTGTTTTGCAGATTTAAATAAAGTAAGCAAAATGTTAAAATGCATTGCTGACTCACTTATTTGTAGTCCCTCCCTTTTTAAAATAAATACAGAAACAATGACCGAGAGTTCCAGTTTATATAAAACCTCATATGCATGTTCCTGAGTCTGGATTATTCTAGACTACATTTTTTCTTTTATATCCTCACCCGAAAACATGCTTGTTGATTTTAGAAAGAGGAAAAAAAAAAAAAAAAAAGGGAAAAAGAGAAACATTGACATGAGAGAGAAAGATCTATTGGTTATTTCTTACGTGTACCCTGACTGGGACTGAACCCACAACCCAAGAATGTGCTCTGACTGGGAATCAAGACCGCTACCATTGGATTTACAGGATGATGTTCCCATCAACTATACCACACCAGCCAGGGCTCTGGAATACATTTTTTTTTTTTTTCCTAAAAAGAAATCCCATTTATGTCATCTTTCCTTCACAACAAGAAATTTCCACAGTTTTTTAAAGTGGATTACAAAGAATATTTGTGAAGACTATCAAGACATAGAAACTTACTTCATATATCCAACTAAAATGTAAAATTCTTGAAAGCAAGTACTTTGTCTTTTATTCACTCTTGTATTCTGAATACTTAGAACAATGACAGACATCAGATAGGCACTCAATAAATGCTTGTTGAATATAATACATGGATAAGCTTATATGTACTCACAAGGAAAAGAGGTAAAAGATGCAAAACTCACATATTATCACTATAGTTTTTCTTTGCCTTATAGAATTTGGAGCAAAATTGAACTAAAGAATTAAATATAGAAATTAAGTTAGAAATATTTATATTACAATGAACAAATTAAGATTAAACTCCAGAAAGATAATCATGTGGGTTGAAAAGTAAGTTTGCATGAAATCAGCAGAAGGAATGCTTTTAACTGGTTAAGGATTAAGTTGAAATTTATTTTTTTTAAAGACAAATTTATGGATAATTTTGTATTCAGTTTTGCAAAGCTTAAGCACTGTTATACAATATAAATGTTGCTTTTCTGCCACAAGATGGTAGCAAAGATTTATTTTAGGGACTGCACACCCTCAGTCCTTATACCCAATGACGTAGTACATCTTTAAAAGCTCCACTGTATAAGGAATGTGGGGAGTATATGTATTTATATATTTAGTATTTCTTGGAGGTATCTCTTCATCAGAAAGATTATATCATTGGTACCTAGAGTTTTATCACTCTTCACACTTGTCTTCTCTCTCTTAAATTCTCTATTCCCATTGCATTTTGTACATTTCAGGTAAATTGTATACTATAAATCTTCTAAAAATGTCAATAATTTCCTGAACCATAAAGAATTTAAAAATTATATTCACTCAACCAATTAGTAACTATATTCTATTTACAAGGCACTATGATAGGCACTAAGGATGAAAACAAATATATGAAGCTTTCCATTTTGGGAATTAAAAACAAAGCTGCAACAAAGAACTTAACTAGAAAAAGTCTGATTTGAGGACTTTCAAGTGAAAAAAAAGAATGGGGATGAGAGGTGAGTTTGACTATTGATTTCTGGGTCTGAAATTCAGGAAGAATATCTGGGCTTGAGAGGGCAGTTTGAGAATTACCAATATAAAAGTATAATGGAAGAGCATATAAATATAATTTGTAAATTTGCTATTGAGGCTTCACTATAGAAATGATTAACGCAACATTCAGAATATCATCATTGATTTCTAACATTTTGATATATACTATATTTTCAGATTTGTCTCACACATAAGCACAACCTACATGTTCATACTCTGAATATCTATTTGTATATATGTAACTTTTTTATAACTGCAATTCACTTGATAAGAAGGGGTAGGTGGAAAGGAGAGTGAATGAAACTGAGAAAGAAAAGCCAGGAAGCTGTATAAGAACCCAGAGAATAGCGACATAACAAGAATGACAAGAATTGAGTAACGTTTAGGAATGAAATCACAATTCAGTGTCAAACTCGGCAGAGTGATTAAATGATAAATAAAAACAATTGGCTGGATTTGGTAATTAGCATCCTGGGTGGCCTGCCCAGGCAGCTTTAGCCAGGCTGCTACGGGACAAAACAGGATAAGAAGCACAGGTGCAGTGGCAGTAACTTTTCCGGTGAGAAGATTCCTTTGAAAAGACAGGATGGTATCTCCATAGAAAGTCTGACTAGAGGAACAGTTTTTATTGATTAAAGTAGAGATGATTAAAGCATGACTATAATTTATGGGAAAAAAAGCATGGGAGGCAAACAGAGCTAAAACACAGGTGGCAAGCACAAGGCCCAGCACCTTGTTTCTACCTGGCTCACTTAACTGTTAAGGAGTAGTTACATTTATACAGTCCTAACACTACACTTGGCCCTTTGAAAGCAACTGCCAGGCTGATGTGGCCCCTGGTGAAAATGAGTTTGACACCCCTGATCTAAAATGTAAGAAAAGTAAAGAACAAATAATAGAAATAAGATTCTGGAAATGGTCAGATTGTTAAACTAGGTGAAGCAAGAAATGGTGTTTTCAGGAGACTCCAAGATGGAGATGTAGGTAGACACACCACATCTCCCTCCATAACTAAAAATGGATACATCTACCTCAAAACTAGAGATAACCAGAAATTCTAGAATATTGAGCTGCCTGAAGGAAGTCCAACAAACAAAAGCTATAAAGAAGAAGTACTCATCCAGATAGGTAGGAGGGGTGGAGCCAGGACAGAGGAGGTGAGATTTGGCAACACAGCAGCAGACCAGACCATGTAGCTCATGATTCTAATACTAGGGAGAAAATAAAGCCTCATTGCTTAGGACTATAAAAACAAATGGTGGTTGGGGTAGAGGAAGAAACTGCCTGTCTCTCAGCAGAGTCTGTTGGTTCAGAAGGCCCCCATGATCCTGGAACATCCACAGTCTCACCCACTCTGGGAATCATGACCAGGGCAACAGCTAGGGAGGTGCCAATCCTATACGGGAAGTGGGAGAAGTGTCTGGAAAAGGGGTGAGTGCTAAGTAAGCAGCACTATTCTCTCTCAGACTCCTCCCCCACATACAGTGGCACAACATGGTGGAACAGGTCACCTGTGCTGATGAATAACCAAGGCCCTGCCCCTTACAACATAACAAGTGCTACAGCTCTACCTAAGACACAGAGGCAAACATAGGAGTCTGTCATGATGAGGAGACAGAAAAGTATGGCCCCAAAAAGGAACAGATCAAGGTCCCAGTGGGCAAGCTAAGTAATGAAGAAATAGCCAGCCTGATAGACCAACAAATATCCAGCCTTACAGAAGTACAGTTGAAAATGTTGGTAATAAAGATGCTCACAGACTTGGCAGATATGCCTAAATATGGCAAATGAAGAAGGAAAGAAGTGAAGGTGCTAAGCTGAATGAAACAAAGGAAGATAGGTTCCAAATCAATGATTTGGAACATAAGGAAAAAATAAACAGTCAACCAGCACAGAATGAGGAAAGAAGAATTGAAAAAACAAGGAGATACTTAGGAACTTCTGGAATAACTTTAAATGTGGCAACATCCAGATTACAGGGGTGTTAAAAAGAGAAGAGGTGGCAATCATCAACAAATCAACAAACAACAAGTGTTGACGAGGATGCGGGGCAAAGGGAACCTTCGTACACTGTTGGTGGGAATGTAGGCTGGTACAGCCACTGTGGAAAACAGTATGGGGTTTCCTTAAAAAACTAAAAATGGAACTGCCTTTTGATCCAGCGATTCCACTACTTGGACTATACCCGAAGAATCCTGAAACACTAATTCATAAGAACCTATGTTCATAGCAGCATTATTTACAATAGCCAAGTGCTAGAAATAGCCTAAGCACCCATCAGTGGATGATTGGATCAAAAAACTTTGGTACATTTACACAATGGAATTCTATATAGCAGAAAGAAAGAAGGAACTTGTACCCTTTGCAACAACATGGATGGAACAGGAGAGTATTATGCTTAGTGAAATAAGCCAGTCAGTGAAGGACAAATACCATATGATCTCACCCATTACAGGACAATAATGAACAAAACTAACAACAAGCAAAACAGAATCAAATATATGAATACAGTGAATAGGCCTTCAGTGGTCAGGGGAAAAGGGGTTGGGGGGAGGGGGGAGGCAGAGGCAAGGA